>APFE030970083.1:21117-44591 GCA_000404065.3 Pinus taeda
GCATTAATGATACATTATAATTTATTACATTTAAACATTAAGATTAAATTTACATCACATTTACTCATGAGTCATGAATGATCACATAATGAAAATAAAAATATAGGAAAATCCAAAAGCAACCTTTAAAGTTTATTATATATCCAAGGGCAAAATCTCAAAATCAGCCTTTATTTATATTAGTATATGAGGCTGCAAGTACAATAAAGACTATAAGGCTGCAAGAACTATAGAGACAAAAGACTAATCCTCATCATAACAATCCTCATAAAAAATAGAAGCAGCACAATGCTCAACAGTGGATGGTGGTGCTGAAGAAGATGATGCACCAATTCCACTTCCAGACTTGGCCTCAATATTCAGGGCAGCAAGAGAGAGCTCCAAATTAGGATTTTTTGCATCCACATCCCATTCTTAAGAAAGACCACTGTTGTATTCTGGACCCCTACGAGATGCAAGGCGAAGGTTGGAGTGCACATAAACAAGATCCTCTGCTTTCTGTGAACCCGACCTATTGCGCTTCTGTTGTAGCTGAGCCAGAAAAGAGAAGAGAAATATGGCTGTAGCTGAGCCAAATCTGCTGTTGTTGAAATCTCTTTCTTTTGCTGCTGAAATCTCTCTCCTGCTGCTGAAATCTACTTTGCTCACTGCTCAAAACACCCTAGCTGAAACAACTGCCAGTCTCCAAGAGAAACGACTTGCTGAATAGTGTGATGAGAGAATGAGACAAACTTCTCTTTTATAAGTTTAGACAGGCTTCTAGAACCCACTAGATAACCTAAAAACAATTAGAAAACAAATTAAAAAAAAAAAAACACGAGATTTTTTTGAAACGTGGGCTGTACGGCCGTGAAACGCGTTTCCGACCGTACTGGCGACGTTTCCATTTCGGGAAACATGGTGGTACAGCCGGAAACACGTTTCACGGCCGTAGCAAACGCGTTTCCGCATTTCGTCCCAGTTTCCAGCCGGAAACGGACCTCCCCCCCATGTTTCTTGCAACATAGCTTTAGAAGAAAAAAAAAATTAATAAATAAATAAAAATTTCTCTTCCAGATCTGAATTTCACTGCAAATCTTCAATGGTTGGTCCTGCAAAAAATTCTAGAGACTAGATCTTACCCTTAGGGGCCTAGATCTAGCTCTACTTCAGCCTTTTCTCTTGATTTCAATAGATCGCCCCTGCAAAAATGAAAATAAAACACCCAAAACCCAAGTTAGCAAAAATAATTTAAAGATTGTAATTACAAAATTATTTTACAAATATACAAATAAACAAGGGTTTTGAAAAATTTAATTTTTTGAGAAAAATATTTTATTAGCTATTTTATTTGATAAATGGCTAAAAATGCTTTAGAAAACTCATGCACACTATAGCCTTAACGAAGATTTAATCCACCAAATAAATATTCAGGATCTAAGGAAAGTTATTCTTCCCACAATTTGTGAACTTGGAGACCAAGGATTGAAGTACCTGCAAACATTATGTATTTATCTCAAAATAATCATATATTAGCACAACATAGGAAAGTTCGTAGTCAGTACATACCACAATCAATGAACATGGACACCTCAAGTTGCACCTCAAAGTCTTTATTATGACAGAAAAATTAGTTCCCAGCGGGACAGTAATGTTCCCAAATAGAAAAAATAGTGATATGTAAAGCAAACAATAAATTACACCACAAAATTTTTTAAACTTTAGCATGCACCCATGAAAAGCCAGAAATGTAGAAGCAACTGAGCCATTTTATTATAAACTAGAGCAAGTGTACAAATATATGGAAGGAATGCACCTGGGCTTGCCTAAAAGGAAATCAGAGCAAAGCCTAGGTGAATAAATATGAAGCCCAAATGCTGCTATTAACTCCCTAAGTGCTACTCTGCGTCGCCCCAACAATTTTCCATTGTTTACTGCAAATAGATGGCTAGAAACCCTTACTCAAGTGCTCTAAAATTTTGCAAAATTACCTCCAATATCCCCAAGCAAAAACCCACCAAAACCCAAAAAGGCTTTGACCTAATTCCAACCTCCGAAAATTGACCCCCAAAGGCCCTACGCTCTCCACTAGCTGTTGAAATATGCTGACTATCAATACACCAGAAAGCCTCCCCAAAAACACTCCAAAAAGGCTACAATCCACTCCTCAAAGGTTTTCTTTATTTTCCCAATAAGTTCTAGCTTCAAGGAGCAAGCTCCTCAATCCCACATGTGCCCAGTGACACCCTTTTGTGCAGACCATGAGTAGCAAACTCACTCCAAAAGATAGTGGCCTCCTCCAACTCCCAAACACCTAAAAAGCCTGCAAAGTACTAGAGCTCCCTTCTCCTAATTTCCTCTGGCAATTGCTCCCCGAAAGAGCACTGAAATGACTCTCTCTAGAGCCTTTCCTGCATCCTCCAGAAATATGCACTGCCTGGAAAATTTGAATACGACTGTTGGAAATTTCACTATAAATCTCCTACGAATAGGTGTGAAAGAACCTCTCTAGGGTGTCACTCGAAGTCCCTCGAAGAAAGGGTGAATTCTCCACTTGGAAAACTCATGTTGAACAGCAAGTGACCCGACCAAGCAGCTCCAACGACTGAGTTAAGTTTTGATATACCAAAAAGATGCAAAATGGAGTTGAGATCCCTCTTATAATTGCGTGGGCCTTCCTTCCCACGTGGGTCTCTCCACCAAGTGATACGAATTCCCTCCTACATAGTTCGAGCTCTAGGCTGAAGTGTGTTTTCCCATTATGTGGGTGGCCCCCACACTCCACTATCAAAATAATTTGACTCCCTTTTATCTCCTAAGTCCTCAACCAAAAATGAGTGGGTCCCATAGCCTCCAAAATTGTTCTCAAAATTGGGAAATTAATCCTGTCCCAAAATAATTTAGAAAGGGACGTTACAGTCATCCCCTCCCAAATGTTGCTTGTGCCCAAGAAAATTCAGCGCCAGATGCTCTAATATATGCTCACCCTCCCAAGTGACATCCTCATCCAGTAAATTCTTCCAACACACCAAATACTCCCTGATCGTTTTGCTCCTTAGCTTTCTCTCCCTAGTCTCTAGGATGGCTTCCGGTTCCAAAACTAGATGTCCCTCATCATAAAGCAGAGGCAACTCCACCACTATTGTAACCTGCTGCCCCAACACCCTCTTGAGGCATGAAACATGGAAAATGTTGTGGATCTTACTCCCCGTGGTAGCTCCAACTCTCCTGATCACCCTGTATGGCCCATAAAAGTGTGGTTGCAGTTTCTCGGCCTCTTTTTGTTTCATTGTCGACTGCTTGTATGGCTGCAATTGTAGGAACACCAAGTCCCCTTCCTTAAATTGCCTCTCAACCCGATGTCTATCAGCATACAATTTTTTCTGATTCTGAGCCATCAGCAAATTATCCTTGAAAGCCTTGAGGATGTCTTGGATCTCTAGGATCCAATCTTTTGCCTTTGGGGCCCGACTGTCTCCAAAAACGATGTCAGTGAAAGGCATAGCATCATAACCATATAAAGCATGGAAAGGTGACATACGGATGGACATATGATGGGTGGTGTTGTAGAAATACTCCCCTAAGTGTAGCCATCGAATCCATGTCTTCTACTACCCGGTCACATAGTTCTTGAGATAGCCCTCCAGCCACTTGTTCACCCGCTCCGTCTGGCTATCTTTTTCTGGGTGGTAACTAAAGCTCGGGGTGAGCTCAGTACCCACTAGTCTGAAAATATCCTACTAGAAGCCTCCCATAAATCGGTTGTCCCTATTGCTGACTATGGTCTTAGGGAGTCCATGCAAGCAGAAGACCTCCCTAAAGAACAACTCTGCCACCTGAGAGGATGGGTACCATGTTGGAATGGCAAAGAAATGTGCATACTTGGTCAGCCGGTCGACCACCACATAGATACAATCCTTGCCCTGCACTGCTGGAAGCCTTGTGATGAAATCCATAGAGATACTCTCCCATTTCCCCTTTGGAATGGGGAGTGGTTGCAACAACTCGGTTGGATGAGCAAGTCCCCCTTATTCCTTTGATAAACCTCACAATCTTGTACATACCACTAAACATTGCCCTTAAGGCCCTCCCATGTGAATCACTCTCTCATGGCCATCTACGTCTTCCTAAAACCCTGATGCCCTGACAATGGAGAATCATGAGCTCCATGTAGTATCTGCTCCCTCAACAGTGAGCTCGAAACCAAGAATATGCGCGCCCCTTGTAGTAGATAATCTTAGCCATCACTCAGTAGCGCTCATCTATGTGAATGCCCTCCAAGATCTCCCATGCCCGCCAGTCCTTGGAGTACTCTACTAACAGTTGCGCATTCCAGTCGTGGTAAATGCTCATGAGTGAAAGCCCTGCTAGTCTCCTAGATAGTGCATCGGTCACCACATTGTGCTTCCACTACACATACTCAATATCAAAATCGTCGGCCTGCACCTTACTGAGCCAGCTTTGTTGTCTGTCATTGAGGCCCTGCTGCTCCATGAAATGGCGAAGACTATTGTGATCTGTCTTCACCCGAAACCGGTTCCCCACCAAGTATTGCCAGAAGTTGGCCAACACATGCATGACGGCCAACATCTCCTCATCTTATATAGAGTGACTACTCATGGGGTAGAAGCTTTCGACTCTCGAAAGAAATGGGGTGACCACCTTGGGACAAAAATGCCCCAATCCCCTCATTTGATGCATCACACTCCAACGTGAATGGTTGCGTGAAATCGGGAAGTGCCAACATTGGGCAACTACTCATCACCTCCTTGAGGTGATCGAAAGTTATCTGAGCTCCATCTGTACATGCAAAATCCCCCTTTTTAGTCAAATTTGTAAGGGGTGTCGCTAACTATGAGAAGCCCTTGACAAACTTCTAGTAATACGTGAAAATGCCCAAAAAAACCCCTTAGTGCTGTCACATCTATGGGCACCAGCCAGTCGTAAATGGCCCTGATCTTCTACTCATGCACCTTGAACCCATCTGTGCCAATGATGTGCCCCAAGTAAAGCATCAATATGAGTCCAAACTCACACTTGGACAACTTCGCGTAGAACTGTTGCTCCTCTAATATGCACAGCACCATCTCTAGGTATTGTAGGTGCTCCTCCCACGTTTTGCTGTAGATCAGGATGTCATCAAAGAAAACCAGCACAAAGAAATGGTATGTCATCACCATGGTATGTCCACCACAAAGAAATGGTCTATCATCAATAGTTCCCCATGGTCATTGTCAAAGCGGGGACATACTGAGTGCACTGCATAGTTTTATTCCCTGGTACTAGAATTGAAAACCCCTCAAACTCTGCGGTAGTGATACCTCTCCTCTGGGCCATCTGAGCATCAATAAAATTGTGGGTGGCCCCACTCTCTACTAAGACTGAGACACGCTACCCCTGCATTGTGCCTCTGATCCTCATGGTAAAAAATTTAGGAAGCTCGCACAAAGAGGCTAGGACTCCCTTGGATGGTGCAAACAATGCTCCCCCATGCGGGGGTGGTGGTGGTGGTCGCCTCTGTCGGACCCTCACTACCCCGTCATACTCCAACTCCACCTCATCCTCTTGATCATTGTCTGAGAAGACCTCGGTATAATTGGCCTTGCCCGCTATGCACTGATGGCCTAGTGCCCATGGCTCTCGACATGTAAGGCACAAATTCCTCTTGCTGAGGTATATCCTAGTCTCATCATCCAGCTGCCCATGCCCTTGGGCCGCTCTTTGCGTTGGGGGTGGTCTAGTGTCACTTCCCTTCTGAGGGAAGGGAGTGCGTGATGGAAAGGGTGCCCGAGTCTCAGAGTAGAGGGTTTGCGTGACTTCACCAGTCCACGCAGTGGCTCCATCAATCCCTCTACAAATGTGTATACTTGCCTGGCATTCGAAAAATTGGGTACCATGACCGAGACTGTCATGAACTTCAAAATATAATGCTTTGGATGTCCTGTCCCTCTAAGCTGATTCAACTCCCTGAAGTGAGCCTCCGGATCCCTCCAATCAAAATGCTCCACTACTTTCCATGTGAAACCCTCATAGGAGGTCATGCTGGCATGCCCCAAAGTGGACAAGCCATGAAACCACTAGTCGTGTGCCTCCCCCTCCAAATGCTAAGTGGCCATTTAATGCCCTCTACCTCTGTCATCTTGTTGAGCTGGAAATAGGTGTCCAACTTCTCCACCTAAGCATGAGTTGTGCACTTGGTAGTGCCTTTGTATTTGGGGAAGTACATCTTCCCAATGGTGCGTTGTAACTCATAACTCTACTTGCCATGGCCTCCATAGCTCCTCCCCTTCTCATTTTTCTTCAGCTGGCAATAATCTCTAGAATATAGTGCTGCTCTGAAACCTTCTCCCATGGACTGCGACTCCCTGAAATGCTATCCCATAGGCATTTGATCATCAACTCCTCCCGGTTCACTCGGTGCCAAGGGTAGGAAATAAGGTAGCGTGGCTCTAGTTGTCCCACTAGAGGATGGTGGTTGCGCTGTAGGTGAGGGGTGATCAAACTATTGAGAGGCCCCTGAAGTCCCAGTTCTGCATTTTGATCTCATCTAACATCTCCTTTTGCACCTTTGCCAAATCATTCAGGGCCTTCAAGAGACTGTCAAAGGCCATCTCCTCTCTGCTCTTGGGCTCCTTCATATCCTCTACTATCATAGCCTTCCCAAAACCCTTAGTGTCTGGAGTGATCTCTATCTCCCTCTCCCTGCTCTGGTACCTTTGCCTCATATAGGTAATATGTTGTCTGTTCTCCTCACTCATAGTAACGTCCCCCATGACTAAGCTAAGATCTAGGCTTTGATACCACTATAATGTTCCCAAATAGGAAAAATAGTGATATGAAAAGCAAACAATAAATTACAGCACAAAAAAATTTAAACTTTAGCGTGCACCCATGAAAAACCAGAAATGTAGAAGCAGATGAGCAATTTTATTATAAACTGGAGCAAGAGTACAAATATATGGAAGGAATGCACTTGGGCTTGCCTCAACGGCAAGTAAAGTAAAGCCTAGGTAAATAACTATGAGGCCCGGATGTCGCTATCAACTGTCCAAGTGCTGCTCACGTTGTCTTAGCAATTCTACATTGTCTGCTACAAAGATATCGCTAGAAACCCCTCCTCAAGTGCTCAGAAATTTCTGCAAAATTACCTCCAAGCTCCCCAAGCAAAACCCACCAAAACCCAAAAAGGGTTTGGCCTAATTCCAACCTTCGAAAATCGACCCCCAAAGGCCCTATGCTCTCCATTGGCTGCTAAAATATGCTGACTATCAATACACCAGAAAACATCCCCAAAAACACTCCAAAAAAGTTGCAATCCACTTCACAAATATTATCCTTATTTCTCCTGGCAAGTTCTAGCTTCAAAGAGCAAGCTCCTCTCTCCCATGTGTGTCGAGTGGCATCCTTCTGCGTAGGCCCAAGAGCAGCAAACTCACTCCAGAAGATAGTTGCCTCCTCCAAGTCTCAAACTCCCCAAAAAGCTTGCAAAGTACTAGAGCTCCCTTCTCCTAATTTCCTCCTGCAATTGCTCCCCGAAAGAGCACTAAAATGACTACCTGTATAGCCTTTCTTGTGTCCTCCAGAAATACGCACTGCCTGGCAAATCTGAATACAATTGCTGGAAATTTCACTGTAAGTCTCCTTCGTATAGGTGTGAAAGAACCTCTATAGGGTGGCACTCGATGTCCCCCGAAGAAAGGGTGAGTTCTCAGCTTGGAAAACTCGTGTTGAACAACAAGTGACCCGGCTAAGCAGCTCGAGTGACTTAGTTCAGTTTTGATATGCCAAAAAGATGCAAAATGAAGTTGAGCTCCCTCCTTTTATAATTTCAAGGGCCTTCCTTCCCACATGGGTCCCTCCACCAAGTGATACGAGTTCCCTCCTACACAATTCGAACTATAGGCTGAAGTGCGTTTTCCCATTGTGTGGGTGGCCCCCACACTCCACTATCAAAATAATTTGACTCCCTTTTATCTCCTAAGTCCTCTACCAAAAATGAGTGGGTCCCATAGCCTCCAAAATTGTTCTCAAAATTGGAAAATTAATCCTATTCCAAAATAATTTAGGAAGGGACATTATAGTCCTTCCCTCCCAAATGTTGCTTGTCCCCAAGCAACTTCAGCACTAAATGCTCCAATATATGCTCACCCTCCCAAGTGGCATCCTCATTTAAGAAATTCTTCCAACGCACCAGATACTCCCTGATCGTTCTGCTTCTTAGCTTCCTTTGTCCAAAACCAGATGCCCCTCATCATCAAGCAGAGGCAACTCCACAGCAGTTGTAACCCGCTACCCCAACACCCCCTTGAGGCATGAAACATGGAAAATGTCGTGGATCTTAGTCCCTGGTGATAGTTGCAACTTTGATGCTACCTCTCCAACTCTCTTGATCACCCTGTATGGCACATAAAAGCGTGATTGCAGTTTCTCGGCCCCCTTTTGTTTCAATGTTTACTGCTTGTATGGCTGCAATTGTAGGAACACCAAGTCCCCTTCCTCAAAGTGCCTCCCAATCCGATGTCTATCAACATACAACTTTTGCTAATTCCGAGCCATCAGCAAATTATCCTTGAGAACCTTGAGAATGTCTTGGTTCTCTAGGATCCAATCGTTGGCCTTTGGGCCTGGCTGTCTCCAAAAAATATGTCATCAAAAGACATAGCATCATAACCATATAAAGCATGGAAAGGTGACATACCGATGGACATATGATGGGTGTTGTTGTAGCAATACTCCCCTAAGTGTACCCATCGAATCCATGCCTTCTGCTGCCTGGTCACATGGTTCTTGAGATAGCCCTCTAGCCACTTGTTCACCCACTCTGTTTATTTGTGGGTGGTAACTAATGCTCGGGATGAGCTCAGTACCCACTAGCCTGAAGAGCTTTTGCCAGAAGCCTCCCATAAATCGGTTGTCCTATTGCTGACTATGGTCTTAGGGAGTCCATGCAAGCAGAAGACCTCCATAAAGAACAACTTTGCCACCTGAGAGGTTGAGTACCATGTTGGAATGGCAAAGAAATGGGCATACTTTGTCAGTTGGTCGACCACCACATAGACACAATCCTTGCCCTGCATTGATGGAAGCCCTGTGATGAAATCCATAGAGATACTCTCCCATTTCCCCTTTGGAATGGGGAGAGGCTGCAACGACTTGGCTGGATGAGTTAACTCCACCTTGTACCTCTGATAGGTCTCATACTCCTGTACATATCGCAAAACATCCCCCCTTGAGGCCCTTCCATGTGAAGCGCTCTCTCACTACCATGTACATCTTCCTGAACCCTTGATGCCCTGACAATGGAGAATCATGGGTTGCATGTAGTATCCGCTCCCTCAACAGTGAGTCTAAAACCAAGAATATGTGCCCCTTGTAGTAGATAATCTCAACCATTACTCGATAGTGCTCATCTATGTGAATGCCCTCCAAGATCTCACATGCCCGCTAGTCCTTGGAGTACTCTACTAACGACAACGCATTCCAGTCGTGGAAAATGCTCATGAGTGGAAGCCCTGCTAGTCTCTTGGATAGTGCATCGGCCACCACATTGTGCTTCCCCTGAACATACTCAATATCAAAATTAGAGCTTTGCACCTTGTTGACCCACCTCTGTTGCCTTCCATTGAGGACCTGCTGCCCCATGAAGTGGCAAAGACTATTGTGATTTGTCTTCATCTGAAACGGTTCCCCATCAAGCACTGTCGAAACTTGGCCTATGCATGCGTGATGGCCAACATGTCCTTGTCGTATATAGAGTATGATTTCTCATGGGGTATGTTAGTGTCGGTCTTGAGCCCTCCATCGGTGATCAAAAGCTCTTTGCATGTGCATAGGTAGGTGTCTCATCAGTATCAGTTTTGCATCCCGTTAGGCATGCCATAACACTGATGGAGGAGCTGGTCTTTGTTCCCTTCTTGGCTTTGCTGGATCAGGTCATATCATTTAAATGAGCTTGTGTTACACTTGTTTTATTTTTTGTCTTGAAATCCCAAGTCTTAGGTCTAGGGTTTTGGTCAAAAATCACTGCAAGGTCATAAGTCAAAGGTCTAATAGTCCCCAGCAAGCCGGAAGGAGGTATGTAAATATGTTCCATCGATATTTTTCATCAGGTATAGCTCATTTATACCTTGGATTTAAAAACCCTGTTTTTAAACCCAAGGTCATGTGAAATTTGTAAAAATAAGGAAAATTTTCAAAATTCTTCAAAATGTCGGCAATAACCCTGGTTTCCTCGCCAGAGTCCATCAGATAGTCAACCTGCAAAAAGAACGGAGTTAAAGCACTCAAAAGATCAAATTCAGGACAAAGTGAACTTAAAACAATGTTAAAGTGAATGTCAAAGCAAAAACATTAGAAAGTGGGTTTGGTAAGATAATTTTTTCAAATTTGGGCCTATAAAGAGTAAATTTTCTCTAAACATGCCTCATTATGCATTTGAGAGTTTGCAAAGACAAGTGAGAGGTCAAAGGAGGCAATTTGCACCAAGTTGAAGCCATTTTCAGGGAGCGCGACCACTCAAACCCGGTGCACGACCAGTTGGGCGGGGCGCGACCACTCAGCGACCCCTCTGCAGTGCAGTTTTCTCAAGGGCGCGACCACTCAGAGCAGGGGCGCGACCACTCGAACTGTTTTGTCCAGAATCACTCTAAATCGACCAAATCGCCCTCCTGCGTGCTAAATTGATCGAGGTAGGCACTCAATTCATGAATGGAAACACTTTCCCTTCATGTGAAAATGATGAGTATGTACTCCTTAATGTACATGTAACCCTTAAAGAACAAAAAGAGCAGAATTTGCCTTATAACACACATGAACTCCTCAGTGAATTTGGTGTATGGTGTCCCTATGTCCCTCTTGATTCATGTATGCCCCTTCCATGTTCATTATCATACATGTTTTGTCCCATATGAGATGTTCTTGGCAAATGATTTCCGCATGTTAAAATGGTTCTTTATATGCATGACAAATGTGTAAAGTTTCCCTTGAAAAATTCCCTGTTATTATCATATAATTCCCATTTCCTTGTTAAGAAGTTCCTCCCCTAACATTCCCTCAATGTTTTTTCCCTTGACAGCAATAGTAGTTCAGTACTTTTGCAGGCAGAGGCAGCAGTCCAATTTGTCCTTCAGTTTGCCCATCTTGCTCCAAACATGTCAGATACCGAGACTTATGAGCAAGGTGATGACCATTCATCATCTACAGAGGTTGAGGTACAGCAGAGGCCTCGTAAGGGTGGCAAAGGTGGTCATCATAGAAGAGAGGAACCCACCTCTTTGGCAGAATTGCAGGCCTGTCCTTTGGCAATGAATGGTTTCCGTTATATGTCATGTTTTCAGTTCTGTGAGAGGCTTGCTCAGATTCAACACCACAGGGAGTTGGCCCGCTTATTTGTTTTGCACCTTCATGATGGGTAGGTCACTCTTGCAGGGGTGAATTTTGTACTATCTCCGGAGATGATTTCAGAGGCTACCGGGATACCAAATATTCCTCCGGGGGGAGTATGCTCCAATTATGCGGCTTATCATGCATTACTTTACATGCGAGGGAAGATTTTCACAGGTCTTCTCTTATCACATTCGCCTGTTGATGCCCTTTACCCGAGTGAGGATGATGAACATCCCGGTTTTCTTCTTCCAGGACATTCAGAGGATGGTGTCCGTGTTTCAGAGGCAGTCCCCAGCTCAGCAGCATAGGAGTTTGTGGCCATCATGGTCTCATCCGCTCGTTGTTTCTCATCAGTTGGGTCAGCAGGGCATTCCATGGGCAGACTTCATTTCTCATGAGGTCTTTACAGCACCACCACAGCCACAGCTAGAGCCAGAGGCCATTCATGAGGAGGGAGGTCCATCACACTAGCCCGAGATTATTGTGCCGAGACATGTTGTGTCCCCATTGCAGTGTACATATTAGAGAGGTCATAGGACCTTGTTTGCAGCAGCTCGACGAGTATTTTCTCCACAGCAGGTGGAAGGGGTCTCGTCATCATCATCAGATCAGCGAGTGTTATCTCCACACCAGGTGGAAGGGGCCTCGTTGCCGACAGCAGCACAGGTAGCAGAGAAGGGCAAGCAGCCCATGATTGAGGCGAGATTGTCAGGTGATCCGGTTATTGATCTTGACGCCGGTTCTCCTAGCACAGAGCTCAAGGATATCATCCGAGAGCAAAGCACCGAGATTCATTCACTGCAAACAAAATTATTGATGGCAAATTGGATAATCAAATATTTAGAGCAGCGAAACAGACAGCTTGAGGATGAGAAAGAGTTGGATGAGCTATGGAGGATTCGAAGTGATCGAGTCATCAACCGTAGGAGGCCCAGTGACTTGCTGCCCAAGGAGAGAGAATCCATGCTTATCCGGGTGAATACACACTTAGAGAGGCTGTTGGCTAAGGCCAATCAAAACAACAAATTGCTAAGGAACATGAAAAACCATTATTGGGCAAGGATGCATGTTTGTAAGGCAAGGATAAAGATTCTTCAAAGGAGGTTGACCAAGGCTCCCAAAGGGAGGAAGAAGACCAACCCGCTCTGTATTTTGGCTGAGGCCTCTCTCACTCACCATTATACTCATTATCTTCCTCCTAGCAGCAAACCCAAGAAATTTTGAGAGTTTTGAGGCATTTTTGGCATTTTTGAGAATTTTACAGGTTTTGGCCATTTGAGTGGTCTCACCCCGTGCGCGACTAGTCATGAGGACAGCTCAGAACGAGGAAAACTCTACATTTTTGGAATTGTCATGCAAAAACACACTTGCCTATGGATGGGTTTCAGATTTTATGAAGATTTGGGCTTTCAAAAGCTCAAAATACATGCAAATTTTGACTTTCTGCCCCTTTTTTGAGTTGCAGAAAGCTGCCTTGGGAGAAATGACTTTTGAGGGGTCAAATCAACTCCAAATTCAGAAATTCCAGTGGGGTTGGAAAGTAGACTCACAGACCTTTCCAATGAGCTATCTTGCACCTGATGTGGACACCGGGAAGGCCCTCAAACAAAGCTGTCAATGCGCGCGACCAGTCAAAGTTAGGGGCGCGACCACTCAGGGAAATTTGCCTGTTTTGACCAGTTTCGGCCAACAAAACACTGTTTTCACCTTGGTTGACTTTTGAGGCATGTAAATGATGGATTTTTGTGTAAATTTCATGGCACTTAGATACTTTTACTCTCCTTGACCACTTCTAGAAGTTTCCTTGATGTAAATGGTAAATATTTAATGCATGGATAGGTTTCCTAAGTTTTAGAGGCAAGTTGTTGTGATTGCCTATTATCTAGTGATTAATTTAGAATTAGTTGCAACAGCTCCTAGGAAGCTGAGCTCGACCCCTAGAGGTGGGGAAAGGAGTTAGATCTTCTATATTATGCCTTCTCTTACTCATTTTCATGGTTGGACTCTTGAGGGAGAAGCTCTATTGTATATTTTACTTGTATCTCTGCAATTTGAGGAAAAGGAAGGCCAGGGTTTTGCAGACATCATTGTGGATTCTTGTGGATTATTGTGCTGATGGTGTGTTTCCTACTTGTTATTGTAAGTGTGTTTATGTGTTCCATCTCTTACTCTATTGCTGCTAATTAAACAAAAGAAGTGATAAAGTTTGAATTCATGCATGCCATGCTCAGCTTTCAATTTTGTTTAATATTTATGTTTTCCACTGTCTAGAGAGGATTCAAACCCATTGTTTGCCCTCTTTAGCCTCTCTTCTTTCCTCTTTGATCATCCATCTCAGCTAAAGGCATCAGTACAAACTCCTACCTTGCCCCAAAGACCCACCTGCAAAAACTGAGCTCAATCCCCGCACCCCTGAATTGCACTCCCTCCAATTGCCACCAAAAACCCCAAAAACTTTAAATCAACCCTCCTTATCAGTTTACTAGCCTAATATCAGTGTTTCTAATTGGTCAACTCATCCTATTGAAAAATCCATCGAGTTTGACCGGAGAGAGCCTTCTCCTGCCTCATAGGGCTAGCTATGAGGTTGAATGGTTTGATGTAGCCTTGAGATTTGTCTATCTCAGCCTAGGTGAAATTTCAAGTGCTAACAGGGTAGAAGCTTCCGGGCTTGAAAGCAATTTGGTGCCCATCTTGGGACAAAACTGCCCAATCCCCTCACCTAATGTATCACACTCCAATGTGAATGGTTGCATGAAATCGGGGAGTGCCAATACTAGGCAACTACTCATGACCTCCTTGACGTGATCGAAAGTTGTTTGAGCTCCATCTGTCCATGCAAAATCCCCCTTTTTAGTCAAATCTGTGAGGGGTGTCGCTAATTGTGAGAAGCCCTAGATGAACTTCCGGTAATACGTGGAAATGCCCAAAAACCCCCTCGGCACTGTCACATCTCTAGGAACTGGTTAGTCCCAAATGGCCCTAATCTTCTGCTCATGCACCTTGACCCCATCTGCCCCAATGATGTGCCCCAAGTAAAGCATCTCTGTCAGTCCAAACTCACACTTGGACAACTTGGAGTACAACTGTTGCTCCTCTAATATGCGCAACATCATTTGTAGGCACTCCTCCCACGTCTCGCTATAGATCAGGATGTCATCGAAGAAAACCAACACAAACCTCGTCAACTGCCCCCTGAACACGTGGATCATGCATGACTGAAAAGTGGTAGGGGCGTTGGTCAACCCAAAAGGCATGACTAGGAACTTGAAATGCCCATAATGACACCTTAAGGTTGTCTTCGGAATGTCCTAACCCCTCACCCAGATCTAATGATACCCCAACCACAAATCTATCTTAGAGAAGAACTTAGATCCTCTAAGCTCATCCATTAGCTCATCAATATGCGGTATGGGATACCGATTCTTCAACGTCTTCCTGTTGAGCGCCCTATAGTCAATGCACATGTGCAAAGTTCCATCCTTCTTCTTCACCAGCACTACCAAAGAAGCAAAGGGACTAGAACTCGGCCTAATGTGGCCCAACACCAACAACTCCCTGATGGCTCGCTCAATCTCATCCTTAATAGGCTTTGGTATTCCTATAGGGTATGGTGATGATTGCCTGCACACCACGCTCCAACTCTATGGTGTGCTCAAACCCCCTATTAGGTGGTTTCCCTGGTGGTATATTTCCAAAAACTACCAGATATCTGTCCAGTATCGCTTGTATGTTTGGATGTGGCGGCTTGGTCCATCCCCGATTCTCTGAAATCCTCAGCTCTACTGCCCATGCCTCAAAGCAACGTCCATCCACTGGTCCGAGACTGTCTGTGGAGAATATGAATGCATGCCCCGAAGAACTACTAGCTTACCATCTGGCTCGATAAACTCCATCTCTAGTTTCCTCCAGTTGGTGGTAACTCAGCCAAAGCAATACTGTGAAAATTTGAGAATCCCACCCGAGTCACCTACTACAAATATCGAAGCTAACACACTACAACCTTCACTTAATTAATTAATTTGCCCAAAACAAGATCATAACAAATACAGAAAGATGCACAAGTGACAATATTTTTTGGACAAATGTCCTTGGAAAAACCCATTGCAGGAAAACCGGTGCAGCAGCTCTGAGGGTTTTATATTATTAAGCAATAGTTTCTGAATACAACTTTGGATGCCCTTTTGGCAATCCAGTTATAGAGAAAAATAAATTGGTAGAAAAACTTAGTGAGATTACCTCACTCTACCTGGCAATTTTGGTTGTTCCGGCAGCTGAACCAACTGTCCCCGGCTATCTCTGCGATGGCCCTGCGTTAGCCTCAACAAGCTTTGCATCAGGCCTACTGGGAAACGTCAGCCCTTTGGAGCAGTTTGCAGCCCTCCTGGCTCAAAAATCTCAGCTCCCCAGTGGATTTCAGATTTTTGCATTAGAAGATTGTGCTGCGTCTGTGTGAGCCCTTCTGGCTCTCTGTCAACTCTACGTGGTCCCTTCTGGCCCAACGTCAACCCCTCCTGGGTCTACGTTGCCTCCTCCTGGTGTCTCTATGCCTCTTTCTTGCTGATCCTGGGTCCTAGAGAAGATACTCCAACCCAACTATCCCTACCCCTCATTGCAAAAGCTCACTATCGAAAATCTCTTGGCAGTTGCTATGCTTCAGAAAATCGATTCTTTGATGATGATGATGATGATGATGATGATGATGATGGTTAACGTCCGCTGAGACCAAAACATTGTCTGTGTGTATTTGCAAGTGACACTCAAGCCTCCTTAAATAATCTCCTCGCTGACATTCAACGACCCAAATTAGAAGTTAATCAATGGCTAAGATCATTTATGCTTGATCCTCGTCTTCTTCTAGAAGTTACACCCGCAGTTTATATTAATACCCTTTAATTATTTTATTTTCCTATGTTTAGACTTAGGGTCCCACAAAAAATAATTAATTATTTTAATAAAACTATTTGTGGGTGGAATTTCCCAAAACTCTTTCTGGGTTTTTTGGAATACATGTGCCCAAGCCTCCCTGCAAAATTTGAGACTTAGAGAACATCTGATGGTACCAGAAACCAACACTCCCTCTTAGCGTGGAATGTGCTCTACTAATGCAACTTGTTGATGCATTACTTTGTTTTGTAACATCTCCCTCTGCATTATTGATGTTTGACATGTTTTCCACTAAATATTGTGGAAATGTTGCAACTATACTGCTTCTAACCCTGCCACTGTCTTCACTGCATTCATACTGCAACTCCCTCTAAATTCTACATCTGTGTTGTTGTTGTCACTGCCACTGCACTGCAAGTTGTTGCTGCAACCCATCAGCGATGGAAAAACATCCCAAATTACTAAACTAACTGTGTTCAGTATGCTACTACATGAATTTTGGAGCCTGACTGCTGCTAGTCTCTATGCTGCCCCTCTGAATCCATTGTGTTGCTTCCGATCTCTGCTTTGTGCCATCTACACTGCTACCAACTCTGCTCTATGTTGTTCAGTCTCTGACGCTCCTAGCTACTGCAACTCTCTCTTCGACACTCCTCGGCACCATCTGGCATTATTTCATCCTGCTACTTCTGATCTGGGATCCGTAGCAAGGAAATTATTCTAGAGGTGGGCTCCTCAAGGATCCTACCCATCTGTAGCTCTTTCAATCTACAACTCCAAATCAGCCCACCTCCCTCCTAGAGGTATCTCGGTTGTCACGGCGAACTCCTCGATTTTCGTGGGCACAACCTTCATATCGTGCTTCTCATCTTTGTCCTTCTTCCTAAGAGGACACTGTGTAGTGTAGTGACCCATCTCACCACACTTGAAACACTTGATCTTCGAGACATCTTTCTTACGTCTCCACTGCTCCTGTTGTCCCTTTGATGCAAGGGTTGCTTCAACCCACTGCTGCTTCTTCCGTCAAGTTTAACCTTGACTATGTCTCTCCTCAGCTCCTCTTGTTTTAGAGCTTCCCACATCTCATCCCAATTCGGCAAAGCTGCTCTGCCCAGGATACTCTGGACAAAGACTTGCCACTCATCTAAGACATAATTGAGGGCTAGTCTAACCAACTTTTAATCTTGAGATGTATGACCCACAACAAACAATTCATCATGAGTCTCCTGAAGCTTTGTGAGGAATGGATCCACACGCTTCCCCTTCTGCATCTAAGCAGATCCAAGCTTCTACTCTAGTACATCTTCTGCTACTCGGAAGATCCCTGATATAACGTAGACAATGCATCCCACATCTCCTTAGCAGTCCCTTTGCTAGCGATGTGACAAACTACATGATCCTTCACTCTGTCGAGGATCATTCTTTTCGCCTTCGCCATCTTAGCCCTGTATTTCTTCAATGGATCTACATCTGCAAGGACAGCCACCACATTGTCAACGTATGTCTTGAGGGCATGCTCATCTAGAAGGAACGACATTCTTGCCTTGCAGATGACGTAGTTGGATGCCCATCCAACCTGTCCTGATCCCCTAAGCCACGTGTTGCCATTTCTGCCATAAGAACTATTGAATGACCTCCTCTCTCCTCTACGCAGCACTAGACTGGCCTACGCACTCTTGCTAGTGCTTGTAGATCAACCTCTCTCCACTGCTACTCAATTGAGAATTCAGACTCCTTGGCTGGAAGTCCTATGAGGAGAAATTCCCTCAACCATGCTCCTTCCTTCTCCTATGGCGTCTTTCTGCCCAGCAAAATAGCCTGCAGAAAAGTTTGTGTCCCACCAGCTCTCTTCACATTGAGGCTTCTACGCTGCTCCCTTTACCGCAGCAAAAAATTCAATCTGAAAGCCCTTCTCTCTGTCGACTCACTCGAAGAGAAACTACCTCGAAATTTCAGCCCTTCGGCTATAACTGCGCTGACCCTCTGGGGTTTCGAACTGCTGCCTCCTGCAGCTTTTTTGAACTCCCTCTTCTGCTTAGCGCTGGGTCTCTAGTACTATTCTTTCTTACTTCACATGCAATGCTCTGATACCATGTGAAAATTCGAGAATCCCATCTGAATCCCCTACTGCAACAACTGATTAAACTTCCCTTTTTTGTTATATACTTGAATACATTATTTACTATTTCCTACAACAAATATCGAAGCTAACACATTGCAGCCTTCACTTTGTTAATTAATTTGCCCAAAACAAGACCAAAACAAACAGAGAAAGATGCACAAGTGACACAGTATTTTTTAGACAAATGTCCCTGGAAAAACCCAATGCAGGAAAACTGGTACAACAGCTCTGAGGGCTTTATATTATTAAGCACTGGTTTCTGAATACAATTCTGGATGCCCTTCCTGCAATCCAGTTACAGAGAAAAATTAACTAGAAAAAAAACTTAGTGAGATTACCTCACTCTACCTGGCAATTCTGGTTGTTTCGACAGTTGAACCAACTATCCTCGACTATCTCTGCATTGACCCTGTGTAAACCCTGCGTTAGTCCAATTGGGAAACGTCTGCCCTCTGGAGTAGTTTTCAACCCTCCTGACTCAGAAATCTCAAGTCCCCGACAGATTTCGGATTTCTGCATTGGAAGACTACACTGCCTCTGCATGAGCCCTTTTGGCTATGCATCAACTTTGTGTGGGCCCTTCTGGCCTAGCGTCAACCCCTCTTAGGTCCGTGTTGCTTCCTCCTAGTGTCCCTCTGCTGCTGATCCTGGGTCTTGGAGAAGGTACGCCAACCCAACTATCCATGCCCCTCATTGCAAAAGCTCATTATCGAAAATCTCCAGGCAGCTACTCTGCTTCACAAAATCGATTGTCTAAACTTTGTCTGTGTATTTCCATATGACCCTCAAACCTCCTTAAATAATCTCCTCGTTGACATTCAACGACCTAGATTAGAAGCTAATCAATGGCTAAGATCATTTCTACTTGATCTTCATCTTCTTCTAGAAGTTACACCCACAGTTCATATTAATACCCTTTAATTATTTTATTTTCCTAAGTTTAGACTTAGGTTCCCATTAAAAATAATTAATTATTTTAATAAAATTGTTCTGGATGCAATTTCCCAAAACGCTTTCTATGTTTTTTGGAATACATGTGCCCAAGCGTCCCTACAAAATTTGAGACTTAGAGCACATCCAATGCTACTAGAAATCAACAAATACAACCATTGGAAACCCATCACCACATTGGTGTCTGGTACGTCCACCACGAAGAAATCGTCCATCATCTAATAGTTCCCCATGGTCATTGTCAAAGCGGGGACATACCGAGTACACTGCATAGTTCTATCCCCTGGTACCAGAACTGAAAACCCCTTAAACTCTACAACGGTGATGCCTCTCCTCTGGACCATCTAAGCATCAATAAAATTATGGGTGGCCCCACTTACTACGAATACTTAGAGACATTGCCCTTGCACTGTGTCTCTGATCCTCATGGTCAAAAATTTGGAAACCCCACACAAAGAGGCTAGGACTCCCCCTGCTGGTGCAAAAGATGCAACCCATGTAGGGGTAGTGGTGGTGGTCCCCTCTCTGTCGAACCCTCAATGTCTCCCCCACCATACTCCCACTCCACCTCATCCTCCTGATCGTTGTTCGAGAATACCAAGATATAATGGGCCTTGCTCGCTGTGCACCGATGGCTTGGTGCCCATGGCTCCCAACATGTAAAGGAAAACTTCCTCTTGCTGAGGTCTCTCCTGCTCTCATCGTCCAGCTGCCCACGCCCTTGGGTTGCTCTCTGCGCCAGGGGTGGTCTATTGTCACTCCCCTTCTGAGGGTAGGGAATGCGTGGTTGAAAGGGTGCCCAGGTCTTAGGGATGATCCCTTGCAAGTCTCTCGTACAAGTCATGGCCTCTACTAGAGTAGAGGGTCTGCATGACTTAACCAGTCCACGTAGTGGCTGCATCAATCCTTGTACAAATGTGTATACTCGCCTGACATCTGAGAAATCCTGTACCATGACTGAGACCCTCAGGAACTATGAAATATAATGCTTCGGATGTCCTGTCTATCTAAGTTGGGTCAACCCCCTGAAGTGAGCCTTCAAATCCCTTCGATCAAAACGCCCCACTACTCTCTGTGTCAAATCCTCATAGGAGGACACATTGGCATGCCCTAGAGTGGACAAGCCATGAAACCTCTAATCATGTGCCTCCCCCTCCAAATGCAAAGTGGCCATTTTAATAGCCTGTGCCTCTGTCATCTTGTTGACCTGGGAATAGGTGTCCAACTTCTCCACCCAAGCACGAGTTGTGCACTTGGTAGTTCCATCGTATATGGGAAAGTGCATCTTCCTAATGGTGTGTTGTAGCTCATTGCTCTGCATGCCATGGCCTCCATAGCTCCTCCCCTTCTCATTCTACTTGAGTTGGCAATAATCTCGGAAAGATAGTGTTGCTCTTAAGTCCTCTCCCATGGACTGCCACTTCCTGAAATGCTCTCCCATAGGCATCTGATCATCATCTCCTCCTTTTTCACCTGGTGCCAAGAGTATGAAATAAGGTTGCGTGGCTCTAGTTGGCCCACTAGAGGATGGTGGTTGCGTCGTAGGTGAAGGGTGGTCAAACTGTCGAGAGGCTCCCGAAGTCTCTCCAAATAGAAAATCTGGTGAGTGCTCCATTCCTAGTTCTACATTTTGATCTCATCTAACATCTCTTTTTGCCCCTTTGCCAAATCATTCAAGGCCTTAAAGAGATTGTCAAAGGCCACATCGTCTTTTCTCTTGGGCTCCCCCATGTCCTCTATTATCACTGCCTTTCCACGGTCCTTTGTGTCTAGAGTGATCTCTAACTCCCACTCCCTGCTCTGGTACCTTTGCCTCCTATAGGTACTATTTTTTCTGTCCTCCTCACTCATAGGAAAGTCGCCCACAGCTGAGCCAAGATCTAGGCTCTGGTACCACGGTAATGTTCCTAAATAGGAAAAAGAGTGATATGCAAAGCAAACAATAAATTACACCACTAAAATTTTTAAACTTTAGCATGCACCCATGAAAAACCAAAAATGTAGAAGCGGCTGAACCATTTTATTACAAACTGGACGAAGAGTATGTAAAAATTTCTCATTTCCCACCCCGGTTCTCAGTTTCACCTTATTTATCCAAAATAGTTAAATGCCCTTTACCATATCCATACATTCAACAACTGAAAAAATAAATTTTGCTGAAAACACAAATTCTGGAAATTTTACAGAATGTTGGAAAATGCAGAAATAAAAAAATCAGCACATACAAACAACCATTCAACTCATTTAAACACAGTGATTTTTGGTCAAGGTGACCTTGGAAAAACCCCTTCCAACTCTTGGGGAAAACCGATTCGAAAGCTCCTTCTTATTTCTGAAAAATGCTTTTTACAGTGAGAGAAATATTGAACAAAAAATTAGCAAGCAAACTTTTACAACTTATCTCGTTTTTCGTGCCTCACAGCCAACTGGAAAAAACTTGCAAACAGCTAAACAGAATAGCAATAAATGTTGTACAACCTCCTCGATTTTTGTGCCCAATTTCAGCTTTAAATGTTGTTGTACGACCTGCCTAGAAAAGTGTGCAAGGTGCCATAAATACGCTGTACGGATTTCCTCGATTTCTGTGCAGAAAAACCAGCATTACAACTGTACAGATTTGCCTCGATTTGCGTGTCAAGGTACAGCCACTTGCTGTACGGATTTCTCCTCCTCGATTTCTATGCACTTGCTGTACGGATTTCTAGAAAATCGTGCCAAAATTCTTCCTTTCACTGTGTACTAACTCAGCTGTACGGATTTGCTAAAATGCTACCTTGGAATGTGTGCCAAGTTGTTGTCTCCTTCTCCTCCTTGTCCAGAAATCTCCTTTGTTCTCTTGCTCTCCTTCTCTCAATCTGCTCATCAAAGAATGAATGACCTTTTCCTCCTTTTCCTCCTTTAATCTAACCCTAAGTGACTTTTGGGGAACCCCTAAATCCAATGGTTGAAATAGATTGAGATCTATGGCTGAGATTAAATGCTCATTTAAATCTCACTTTTTTATTTTTTAATTCACCCCACTTTAATAAAGACCCACTTAGTCATTTATTTCCAAAGTCACTTTTCCTTTCTAATTTTACATTGACTTAGGGAACCACCTGTCCTCCGGTACCAAATTTCAACACGCCCTTTTACCGAGCAAGGTGTTCCTCACCACACCCACCTTGTCTCTGAAGTAGACATGCTTGCCTCGTGGTAAGGCTTTGGTAAGAATATCTGCAACCTGCTCATCAGTGGGAATGTACTCAAGCTTCACAGCTCCCTTCTGAACATATTCTCTAATGAAATGATATTTGATCCCGATATGCTTTGACCTGTCATGAAATATTGGATTCTCCGTGAGTTTAATGCAACTCCGATTATCACAGTAAATCACTGAAGGTCTCAACGGCTGACCAAATAAGCCAAACAACATTTTGCGAAGCCAGATGGCCTCACAACTAGCTAGGTTGGCTGCCATATACTCTGCTTCCGCTGAACTCAATGCTACTGACTATTGCTTCCGGCTGAACCATGACACTACTGCCGAACCCAACCCAAAACAACACCCTGAAGTGCTCTTCCTATCAGAAGCACAACCTGCCCAATCAGAATCAGTATAACCTGCCAATCTCAATCCACCCCCCTGCCTGTAGTCCAGACCATAATCCACTGTCCACTGCAAGTACCGCAAAATGTGTTTTGCAGCCACCCAGTGAACCTTCCTAGGCTCACACATAAACTGACTCATCGTGTTGACTGTAAAACAAATATCTGGTCTAGTGTTGACCAAATACATCAAGGAACCAATCAGCTGCTTGTACAATGTGGGATCCACTAACTCGGAATCCGAAGCATGAAGCTTCTTCCAGTTGGTGATCATCGGTGTCGACATGGGTTTACAATCCTCCATGTGGAATCTGCCAAGGATATCCACAATATACTTCCCCTGCCCCACGAAGAAATGCCCCTCCTCCTGCCACACCTCCAAACCCAAAAAGTAATGCATCAAGCCGATGTTCTTCATTTCAAACTCCGCCGTAAGATCTCTCTTGCAGTGCTCTATGAGTCTCTCTGCACCTGTAATGATCAATTCATCCACATACAGCACCAGAATGAGAGGCTCCTCACCTATCACAATATAGTAAAGGTTCGGATCTGCCTCACTCTT
>APFE030970083.1:47305-59561 GCA_000404065.3 Pinus taeda
ACTGCTGGGAAAAGGGGATTTGGCAAACTTGCCCATCGCACATCCTCTACAAGTATCAAAGTGATCAGTAATGAAATCTGGCACACCTGTAGTGATCTCCAGCAAGGTCCTCAAGGCTCCATGATACATATGTCCCATCCTGTGGTGCCAAATCTCACATAGCTCAGAATTGTTAGCTCTACTGTCGGTACTACTGCTCAATGCCAAAAGGGGCTAAAATGCAAACTTGTACACCTTTGCATGGCGTACACCTATCACTCTAGCTGAATCAGCTGGAGTGCCCCTAGGATACATCAACACCTGTCCTCCCCTGAACAATACCTCATATCCTCTGTTCTCCAAAGCTAAGACGGATATGAGGTTTTTCCTCATCCCTGGCACATAAAGAACATTTGACACCTTCAAGGGAGGTTTGGACTCCCTCTGAAATGTCAGTGTCCCCACACCGACTGCTCTAACAACTTTGTCATCACCAAGTACTACCTCCATATCAATGCCACTCTCTGAAAGCTCTGAGAAGTACTCACAGACTCCTGTCATGTGACATGAAGCCCCACTGTCCACATACCAGATACCCGAAGATGCTCCGCTAATCGAGGGAAAAGCATGCTCCCTCTGAACCTGTGTCGCAGGTGATCCTGCACTAGAGGACTCACACGCAGTGAATCCAAACTCCCGGTCAAAACGATCTGCAAAGTCCTCAAACTCTGCTGAAGTTGCCATGCTCTGGTTCTTCCCCTTCTTCTTCTTCTTCTCCGGACACACAACTGCATAGTGTCCCATCTTTTGACAATTCCAACACTTCACCTTGGAATAGTTCTTCTGTGTGTTACCCTATTTACCTTTACCTTTTCCTTTGCCCCCACCATTGCTTGTGGCAGCCTGCTTCTTCCCTTTGCCTTTCTTGCCTCCTGCCAACAGTGCTACATCCTCATCCTGCTCAACTGGCTTGGCTGCCCCAAGCTAGACCTTTCTGATCTCTGTCTGAATGCAATCATCCCAAAACCTCTCCCATGTGGGAAGGTCTCACGTGCACCAAACCCCATTCAGCAAAAAGTTCATCCATGAACGGGGGGGCCATTCACATGCAATCCGCACCAACTCAGGTGGGTGGAATGTACCTCTCCAACTTGCTGCAACTCATCCTCACATTAGTAATGCTTCTGTGAGATATCCAGCTGCACTATCATTACCCATCTTAATGGTCTTCAGCTTCTCCTTCAGGACCATTTTCTGGTTCTCATTGGTACTCTGGTAGAGATTGGACAATGCTGTCCACATCTCATGGGCATTTCTCTTTCCTCTCACATGAGGAATGCAACGGTCTTTGACTCCATCTAGAATCAATCTCTTGCCCTTGTTGTTCTTTTTATTATAATCAGCCAACTGAATAACATCGGTAGGTACAACAACAGGGTTCTGTGTGGTATGCACCATAATGTCTCAGACTTTTGCCTCCTCAAAGATACTCTGCATTCTCTCCTTCCAAACGCTGTAATTGTTATGCCCATCCAACCTATCCTCCATCCTCAATCCCAATGACATCCTGCTGTCCTAAAACTGAAAAATAGCACTGTTGTAGTAAAGATAAAACTATTGTTTGTGAAAAATCAGCTTGCTAGAATTTTCTGAGTGAAAAATCAGCAAGCTGTAATTTTCCTCCTTGTTGTCCCAAACTGCACTTCAGCACTCAAGCTTTGATACCATATAAAAATTTCTCATTTCCCACCCTGGTTCTTAGTTTCACCTTATTTCTCCAAAATAGTTAAATGCCCTTTCCCATATCCATACATTCAACAGCTGAAAAAATAAATTTTGCTGAAAACACAAATTCTGATAATTTTACAGAATGCTGGAAAATGCAGAAATAAAAAAATCAGCACATACAAACAGCGATTCAACTCATTTAAACACAGTGATTTTTGGTCAAGGTGACCCTGGAAAAACCCCCTACAACTCTTGGGGAAAACCAGTTCGAAAGCTCCTTATTTCTGGAAAATGCTTTTTACAGTGAGAAATATTCAGCAAAAAATCAGCAAGCAAACTTTTACAACTTATCTCGTTTTCCGTGCCTCACAGCCAACTGGAAAAACTTGCAAATAGCTAAACAGAACAACAATAAATGTTGTATGGCCTCCTCAATTTTTGTGCCCAATTTCAGCCTTAAATGCTATTGTATGGCTTGCTTAGAAAAGCGTGCAAGCTGCCATAAATACGATGTACGGATTTTCTCGATTTCTGTGCAGAAAAAACCAGCAATACAGCTATACAGATTTGCCTCGATTTGCGTGCCAAGGTATAGCCACTTGCTATATGAATTTTTGCTCCTCGATTTCTGTGCACTTGCTGTACGGATTTCTAGAAAATCATGCCAAAATTCTGCCTTTCACTATGTGCTAACTCAGCTGTACGGATTTGCTAAAATGTTGCCTTGGAATGTGTGCCAAGCTGTTGTCTCCTCCTCCCTGTCCAGAAATCTCCCTTGCTCTCTTGCTCTCCTTCTCTCAATCTACTCATCAAAGAATGAATGATCTTTTCCTCTTTTTCCTCCTTTAGTCTAACCCTAAGTGACTTTTGGGGAACCCCTAAATCCAATGGCTGAAATAGATTGAGATCTATGGCTGAGATTAAATGCTCATTTAAATCTCACTTTTTATTTTTTAATTTACCCCACTTTAATAAAGACCCACTTAGTCATTTATTTCCAAAGTCGCTTTTCCTTTTTAAATTTTACATTGACTTTATTAAAGTCACTTTAAAATTAGACTTCAGTAACTTTATTACTTAAAGTCACTTTTAAATTAGATTTGACTTTATAAAACTTATAAATTCACTTTAGGAGAAAAATTAAATTCTTTTGGACACTTTTCCCTAGGCCAAAGATCAAAGCCTTAGGGAACCACTTGTCCTCTGGTACCAAATTTCAACAGAGTACAAATATATGGACGGCATGCACCTGGTCTTGCCTCAAAGGCAAGCGGAGCAAAGCCCAGGTGGATAACTACGATGCTCGGATGTTGCTATCAACTGGCCAAGTGTCGCTCTACTCTGCCTTAGCAATTCTACACTGTCTGCTGCAAAGATATCGCTGAAAACCCCTCCTCAAGTGCTCAAAAATTTCTGCAAAATTACCTCCAAGCTCCGCAAGCAAAACCCTCCTCCAACTCCCAAACACCTAAAAAGCCTGCAAAGTACTAGAGCTCCCTTCTCCTAATTTCCTCTGGCAATTTCTCCCTGAAAGAGCACTGAAGTGACTCCCTCTAGAGCCTCTCTTGTGTCCTCCAGAAATACGCACTGCCTAACAAATCTAAATACAATTGCTGGAAATTTCATTGTAAGTCTCCTCTAGATAGGTGTGAAAGAACCTCTCTAGGATGGCACTCGAAGTCCTCCGAAGAAAAGGTGAGTTCTCTGCTTGGAAATTTCTTATTGAACAGCAAGTGCCCTAGCTAAGCAGCTCGAGCAACTGAGTTAAGTTTTGATATGCCAAAAAGATGCAAAATGAAGATGAGCTCCTTCCTTTTATAATTTCGTGGACCTTCCTTCCCACGTGGGTCCCTCAACCAAGTGATACGAATTCCCTCTTACACAGTTCCAACTATAGGCTGAAGTGTGTTTTTCCATTGTGTGGATGGCCCCCACACTCCACTATCAAAATAATTAGACTACCTTTTATCTCTGAAGTCCTCTACCAAAAATGAGTGGGTCCCATAGCCTCCACAATTGCTCTCAAAATTGGGAAATTAATCTTGTTCCAAAATGATTTAGGAAGGGACATTACAGGGACAATAGTTTACACAAATGCTTCACAGCAATTTCTTAGCCAGAAATTAGATGGCTAGAGACTCAAATGACTCTCTAATTTATAGATAAAATCCTCCAAGTGAAAATAACGGCTAGTTTCCTTTATCCTTTTCAAAATAATCTTGGTCATCAAAAAATACTTGATCATCTTTTTTTTTTATTACAATGAATTGGCAACAGGGGCAGCCTCGTGACTCGCTTTACACGGGGTCGATTCTAACCGCTACCTCTATAACCACTGGGAGCTGCTCCTGCCCTTCTATACAGCTCTAGGGTGAGTCCGAGGGATTTGAACTGGTGACCTTCAGTACAGAGCCCGCCTTTCTAACGAACTTCACCGCATTGTGATCACCAAATCACCTACCCCCGTGGGGCTTACTTGATCATCTTTTAATCTTAGCCTTTGAATTTTTATTTTTGAGGAATTATCGAATTTATTATTTAATTCCATTTTAGTTAGCTCAAAATTAATAATTTTGAGCTAATTTCCTAAAAAATTTGACTTGGATTTAACCACCAAGTCCAACAGTCCAAATTTTTTCTAAATATCCAATATTCCCTTGGTGGAGGGCCTCCAAAGATTAATTCTTTTAAGACCCACGAATTTTTCACTTGGAGAATTTAACTTTCCCAAGACATTTTAATTTTAAACTCTAATTAATTAAATTTATGGCATAGGATTTTAATTTAATTTTGCCGGAAAATTTAATTAATTGATACTTGAGGGGATTAATTATTTTTTCCACCCTTTAATATTTTAACAATTGTGTCTAAATATGACGAAACATGCATTAAATATTTTTTACATAAAACTTTTTACAATTCAACCCTCAAAGGGGGAATGACCATTCGGCTTAAACTCTCAAAGTACATAACTAATCTATGACACAATATGATCTAGTAGACCAAGTGATTTGTAATAAAATGATTTAGCCAACTAGCTTAAATTATTCCTAAATCACTTTTACATCAGACTCGTTTATAACGCTAGGACTCACCTAAGACTTTGACAAACAATTTCACCCTAGCCTTGGGGTGAGGCGGGAGGGAAAAACTTCTTTGACCATCCATGTTTAAAAACACAAATGAACAAGTGAGATGAAAAACCTCCTAGGATGAAACTATCGCCAAAATAATAGGCTTACCTAGGTTGTTACATACATTCACAGTCTTACTAGCATCATTTAAATTAAATAACTTGCAGAACGGGTTTACATGAACTAATGATAGATGATCCGATCCTATTGAAAAAATTGGTACTTCCGCTTCCTTTGAACTTTGACAAAAACTGTGCAACAATTTTCAAAAGGGGGGTCGAATGGATGCCTCCAGTGGGCCCAACCGACTTAAACAATATGAGGCTGACATGAAATATTTGGAGGCAAATATTTTCTTTACATTATGAAAATATTGCCCATGGCTACCGTATTTCCAACACTCCCTCTTAGCCAAGGAGGTACTTTTCATTTTGTAATATTCCTTCTAGAAAATTATAGAGTGATATTAAGCAAATTTGAGCCAATAACAACAACAAACAAGAAAATTCAATCAACTATTAGATATTCACACAAGTTTACACCAAAAATATGACAAAATCAACCTTTTTATTAATTCTTCGGAAGAGTACAGTGTAAGAACAAGTGCACCTAGGCTTGTCAAAGCAAGCTAGACAATCCCAGGTGATAGAATGCTGCCCGAAACAAGAAATCACACTCCTCTAGAAAGGTATTGCGTTGGCCCTGGAAATTTTGCACTGCTTGCTGAATGGAACCCTTATTAGTGCCTCCAAAACTGCCCAGAAAATTCCGTCAAATTAATTTTGGTCTCCTCACCACAAACCCAGAAAGACCCAGAAAGGGTTTGCTCTAGTTTTGACACTCCAAAATTGACACCCAAATACTTGGCCCTCCTCCACTACTAGAAAATATAACCTGTAAGGGATACTGTGTTTACTGCTCACCCAAAGGCTATAAACTCTCCTCAAATTCCCCTCCAGTCAGACTCCAATCAACCCCAGCTCCTCCATCCTTCTTTCAAGCCTCCCCACAATCAGCTCCACAAATGACTGCGCAGTCCCAGGACAAGACTACGCAAGTCCAACTAGACAAATTCGTTTTGCTGAGAAAGGCACCTTCTGTTCTTGTAAATTCTCTTCCTTCACTTGCAATTTGGACAAGGAATTGCCCAGCAATGGTATAGCTTCTAATTTTGGCACCACACCTCACCAAAGAACTACATGGCTCCTTCCCTACATCCCAGCTAAGCAAGGAACTCGTGGTATTTGCGTGATGTCTCTCCCATCCTCCAAAGATGGATGAAATTGTCTTCCTATGATGGCACTTGAAGTCCACCGAAGAAAGGATGAGCTTCCTCCTTGGGAATATCTTGTGCGTAGCAGCACTTTGTAACTCAGCTAAACAACTAGAGCAACAATTCGATATCAAATGAACAAAAAGCCCCAAATGATGCTTCCCCTCAATTTATAGTTGTTGCTCCCTTACCTCATGTGGGTCCCTCCACCAAACAAATTGAGCTCCCTCCTAAGCTATTTGAACTTCTCCATCAACGGGTGTGTATTTCATGAGGGAGTGGCCCCCACATTCGGGAAATAATTTTGACCCCCTTGTCCTAAGTGTTTTCCCCAAAATTGTTGTGGGCCCCCAAAATTGACAAAATTGGCAAAATTGCAATTCTCCTTGGAAAAATATTTTAGGAAGGGATATTACACATTCTCTCTCAATATCAATCTCCCTGACCAATCCGTAGGTCTCTCAACCCACAGCCTAAGGGATAGATCACAAGTACAAGTCTCTCTCTCTCTCAAGGTCAATCCCCCAGACCAATCGATAGGTCTCCTGGCCCATAGCCTAAGGGAGAGATCATCATTCTCATCATAAGGAAAGATACATAACATCCACCACAACAAGTGGGATCAATCAATGAGGCCAAACCAATCATATGCACATGGTACATCTTCCCAACCACAAACAAAGTCTCCTAGCTCACAGCCTAAAGGAGGAATACCTATCTCAATCCCTAACCACTAACAAGGTCTCTTGGACCACAGCCTAAGGGAGAGTACTCATCCTTCTTATCCAAACCATAGGTCTCCCAGGCATAGCCTAAGGAAGGGAACTCAAGATCAATCTCCCCGACCAAACCATAGGTATCTCGGTCAACACCCATAGGAGAGATCAAAAAATCAGTGTCCCCAACCAAACTGGTCTCTAAGTAAAAACCTAAGGGATCACCTCAAGCCTCAGAACCAAGATCCCTAACCAAACTCGCTAGTGTCCTGACCAGCTAACCTAAGGGAGTGACAATCTTCTTGACCAATCCATAAGTCTCTGAACCGCAGCCTAAGGAAAATTCATGATGCTATCAATCGATGCTCCCTCTCAAAGGGATTCTCAGCGATTCCAAGCTTCTCACATAGACATCAACAATCTACTCAACAACAAAACATGAACACTGTGGAAAATCCGAACCCCATTCAGAAATCACACCACAGTAATCTGCAATCAAAAACAAAAAAGTAACCATGGTGGATTTCAACACTTGATCAAACATTCTAGCAGACAATGATATCTAGTTATTCTCTCAGCCTCAGTCAAGGCTTCTTGTAGAAGCAAACATCAACAATCACGGTTGAATCCAACAGACAACAAGTATCTTCTCACAAAAGCAAACATCAGCAATCATGGTCGAATCCAATAGAAGAAAACATCAACAACCATGGTTGAATCCAGCAGAAAACAAGTGGCTTCTCACAGAAGCAAACATCAGAATATGCAACATAAACATCTGTCACTTGTGTCATTCAGACCAACACAACACCTACAAGTGTTCTTTGTGTCTTTAATACATCCAGTTTAAACAAATTTAGCAATTCCATGCATCAAGTGGTTCAATGAGCCAATCAGAGAATCTAGTTATCAACCAAGTCAGCAACAGAGTCTCAAAACTTCTTCAAAGCAAATGTCCATGAATTCACAATCCATCATGCCACAACTTTAACAAGGATTTTACTAGGTTCGTGCCACACTTTCAATCTTATAGTTCTTCAATCAACTCCCTCTTGTTAGTTTTTGGTGGATTTGGTAGCAGTGAGATGTGTTTTAGTCTCAAATGATGCTAAGAGACTACCGAATGCAAGATATCCAAAACCCAACAAAGGTTTCGCAAGATAAGCTTGGGAAACACCTTAATTAAATTAATTAGCCAATAATTTAATTATTTCCTAAGTCTAACTTAGGGAAGTTGGTTAATTAAAGTTAATTAATTAAGGTAATTTGATTGTGCTCTAGAGACTTCTATTGATGGAGTCAAAGTGATCTAAGCCATTGATCGAGATTAGATCTTGGCCATTGGTTGCCCAACAGAGGATTATAGAGCAGATCGAGGGCTTGGAGAAGAGGAATTGTTTTAGTGTTGACGAATTCAACTATCCAGTTGCAGGTTTTCAGCAGAGCGCAATTGAAGCTATGGAAGAGCATCAGAGACTGAGGGAGCAATAGAGATTTGAATTTTGGCAGCAAAGATTTTGGAGGAAGTTTCCCTCGGTATTTCCAGTGTCTGGGAGGGAGGAAAGAGGAGGCCAAATTATCTGCAAAGGAGGTCATACAACGCAGTGTGAATGGCCAGAAACCCTAGTACAAGCTGTTGGAAGCATAATTGTTTTAGTTGCTAGTGCCTGGATCTATTCCCGAGAAGCAAAGTGAATTGTTTCCAGAGGTAGAGGGAGGCTAGGCGTCTCACCTAGAGGCAATTTCTGGGTTGTACAAACTTCCTTCGGTTAGTAGTGTGTACTACAGGAAGGCAATGTGAATCCCAGTTTCTGGTGCAAGTGGCCAGGAGGAGGTGCGAGCAGGCTAGGAGAGGCCGAGTTGATTGTAGATTGTCTTCTAGATATTTTACTAGTAGATTTCTAGAGGTTTTCAAGTGAGGCAACCAGCTATAATATTTCTCTTAAATTGTTGTGTAATAATAAAACCTTCATCTACTGCACTAGTTTTCCCTTCGAGTTTTTTCTAGGGACATTTGTCCAAAAAAATGTTGTCTATTTTATTATGTGTGTCCATCTATTTCTTAGTTCCGTATTTTTATTTCCACAACATTTTTATGGTGAAGAATGCAATTGTGAATTATTCGTTATTTGTCGTTAATAATTAACAGAAGACAAATAAACTGCTTTCAGTTAGGAGAATAATTTCCAGTTAATTGCATTCAAGGAATTTTCACATGCTAGTAGAGCAAAGTTGATTGGATCAGAGGATCTAGGCAAAAGGAAGCAAAATTGTGCAGTTTCAGAGGGAAATCTGAAGCACAAAATTTCAAATTTGCGCATGCTAGCTAGGCAATACAAATTGCTGGAGGCAATAAATCGATTTCCAATTTAGGTTGAAGGAAAAATTCGATTTTCCTTAGGAGCAGTAGCAACAAGCAATAAGATTGTTGGAGAGGGTTTTTGATGAACAGATCAGTGAGTTCATAGAATAGATCTAGCGCAGAAGTTTTACAGCAAGGGTTTTGCAGTTAGAGATCAACGGAGGGCAAGGAAGAGAAAAGCACACAAAACTTATACCCAGGACTTCTCCAGTTTATTTGAGTTTCTCATATTTTCAGTATGGCCACAGACAGATTCAGTATTTAGGATGCGATAGATTTGTCTTCCAAATTGGAAGATGAATTCGTCTAGATAGCTTGCCTCTCTAGCTCGACTTCATAGGGTGTGTGGTATATAGATAGTGGAGCATCAGCACACATGACAAGAGTTAGATAATAATTCTCCAACTATAGGGAGGAGCAGATGGACTTCCAAATCCAAATGGAAAACAAAAGTTAGTGTACTCTAGTTGGGAGAGGTATCATCGAGATTTAGGAGCAAGCACTAGTGTTATAGATGTGTTGCATTTGTTGGGCTTAGGTATGAACCTAATTTCAATCTCAAAACTTCAAGACAAGGGATACGATGTTCACTTTGTAGGGAAGAAGGTGTTCGTCAAACACCAGAGCTAGAAGAAGATAAAGCAGGTTAGGGTCTGAAGCAACAAACTATACAAGTTGAAGCTTGATTCTCTAAAGGCGTTAGTCAGCAACACATGTAGTAGAGGGAGAGACTTGAATGAATTATGGCACAAGAGCATGGGACATTTACACCATGGAGCACTTAGGATGCTTAAGGAGATTGTGACAAGTGTTACAAAATTGAGCAAGGAACACGATGATTTGTGTAGAGGGTGTGTACTTGGGAAATATGTTAGGGAAGCATTCCCAAGAAGTGACAGTAGATTAGATGGTGTGTTGCAGCTTATACATTCAGACATTTGTCACCCAATGTCCACCAGATCTCGCAAAGGGTATGAATACTTCGTCACCTTCATAGCTGACTACTCCAGGAAGACCTAGATCTATTTTTTGAATACCAAGGATGAGGTCTTTAGTCATTTCCAAGAGTTTAAGGTTCTGGTGGAAAACACGACAGGGAAGAAGATCAAGGTACTTTGCACAAACAACACGGGAGAGTACACAGATTGTGACTTCACAGGATTCTGTTTGAAGGAGGGCATTAGGAGGAAGTGGACAACCCCCTACAATCCACAACAGAATGGAGTAGCAGAGCGAAAACACAGGTCTATAGTTGGGGCAGCAAAAGCTATGTTATATGATCAGGATATGTCCAAGTTTCTATAGGAAGAGGCATGTAGCACAATGATGTATATACAGAACATGATTCCTCCCAAGATATTGGGGAAGATAACACCAGAGGAGGTTTTCTCAAGGAAGAAACTAGAGGTAAGCCACTTCAAAATCTTGGCAGTATAGCTTATTGTCATGTACCAAATGAAAAATGCACTAAGGTGGATTAGACTGCAAAGAAGGGGTTCTTTGGTATGTATAGTGAAACCTCAAAGGCATACATGATCTATATTCCTAGTTAAAATAAGATTATCATGAAACGGGAAGTGAATCTCATTGAGGATGGAACAGGAAGTGAATCTCATTGAGGATGGAGCCTTCAAGAGATATCATGAGATACCAACAGGTGATTAGAATGAGCTAGAATAAGCTCCATTAGTCCAACGTCAGGGACAAAAAAGCGCTAGTACAGTTACTAGTACGAGCATTAGCTCAGGTGTAGTGGACCAGTGAGTTCGCAATAGACAAAGCAGTAGAAGAAGGATGAGGAGTTGGTCGAACTACCCACCACTAGTGGCACCAGCAGAGTTCATCAAACCCACTAAAGGATGTGCAAGAGTTTATGGGGACTCCTAGGACAAGCAAGAGATAATGCAGATAGGCAGACATGTGCCAAGCATTGGTGGCACAAGTTGTTGAACCTTCCATCTATCAGGACGTTGCACAACATCAGGTGTGGCAGGATGCCATGTTGGAGGAGTATAGCTCCATCATGACGAAAGATATTTGGGAGGTAGTGTTGAGCCTATGGATAGGTTAGTTGTGGGCTCTCGGTGGATCTATAAGATCAAGTACGCTACTGAAGGAAACACGGAGAAGTACAAAGCTAGGTTCGTGGCAAAGGGGTATGCACGCAAGGCATAGACTCTAAGGAGATCTTCGCCCCTTGTTAAAATTTGCAACTAGGGAAAAACTTCAAGTGGGTCATCTTATTCATGGCTGATAATATGTTCATTAGATTCCTCTCATCGAGAGGTGTAGGATTGATATAAAGATCATCCGATTCCGATAAGTATTCATGGATATATGAATTTATTTTGATTATGGAATTATTATCAAGCCAACCTACAATTCATGTAGGTTCAGAAGCCCAACGGTCGCATCTATTCAAACACCATCGTTGTGTATAAATATGGGAGGACTTTTCCTCATTTGGACTCACTCATCTCATCACATCTTTCTCTTTCTACTGCGCAGAAAAGAGTCTCTTCTCTACTGCACAAAAAAGGGTTTCTCCCTCACACATGCGAAGCCGGAAGCTGCTGAAACTGACGCTGCAACTGCAGAAGTAAAGTTTGACCTGCGTGGATTAGAAGATCTCCTCATCTGAACTGCACTGTAGGTTCATCTAAACCTCCTCTGAAAGCCACAAATTTTGGTGGTGGAATGAAGTCGATCCGACGGACGATTTGCAAGATATCGACTGCCCTAGTTTGAAGGAAGCTACCGAAACTGAAGCTGCAATTGCAGAAGTAAAGTTTGATCTGCGTGGACTAGAATATCTCCTCATCTAAATTGTGTTGTAGGTTCATCTGAACCTCCTCTGAAAGCTGCAACTTTTGGTGGTGGAATCAAGCCGATCTGACAGTCGGTTTGTGAGATATCGTCTGCCCTAGTTTGATAATGAAGCCGCTAATGCTGATGCTGCTGATCTAGGGTTTGCTATTGCTGATATGAATCAGATTTATTGTTCTATTTCTCTCTGTTGAATTATTGAAGATAAAAGAAGATTTGATCAAAGGGTTTCCCCACA
>APFE030970083.1:62867-152009 GCA_000404065.3 Pinus taeda
GAAAATATGTGGTGAAGATTCTGAAAAGATTTGGTATGGTGGACTGCAAGCCTGTGACTACCTCGAGAATCTTAACTTTCAGAAGTTATATGGTAGTGATGTCAGAGCAGATTTGGGAAATGCCTTTGAGTTTCAAAAACTCATTCGCGTTGGTGTTCTTGGTGAACCTCCGTCCGAACATATGTTTTGTAGTTAGCATTGTGAGCTCATATTTGGTTGAGCCTCACTAGATTGGTGCCAAGAATCTTTTGAGATGTCTTCAGGACACAATCTCTCATGGATTGAGATACATTGCTGGAAATATGAAACTGCATGATTATTCGAATGCTGATTAGGCAAGTAGTGTGGAGGATCACTGGAGCACTTTTAGTGCTATTTCTCTTTGGATTCTGCTTCGATATAATGGATGAGCTGGAAGCAAAAGTTGGTTTCCATAAGCACTGCCGAGACCAGATACATATCTAAGAGTATGAACTTGTATGAAGCTGCCTGGTTGGGGAAGCTCTTCAGTGAGCTATTTGAACACATACCATTGTGATTCTCTGTAACAACTAGAGGTGGGATTCGATTATTGAGGAATCTCGTATTTGTCGATTGCTCCAACAGATAGACATCATCTGGGATATGGTAAGTTGATGAGCAAGGAGGCTCCATCGCATTAAGATGATGTACAGGCCGATACACCTTGTCAAAGCCCCGAGGAAAGATCTAATCTGTGATTTTCCCAAATGACTTGGAGTCATCAAGAAACCCTTGTACAAAGGTCCTGCATGTTGCATACATTGAGCTCTAGGAGCTTTAAGGGCTTGCGGTTCTTACTAGAGCAACATACGACCATAGGGTGACTCACCCTCTCCTGGTGGTGTGCACTGGAACAAGATGATTCGCTCTCTTGTGAGACAAGATGATTTGCTCTCTTGTGGAACAAGATGATTCACTCTCCTATGTAGCAGGATGATGTGTTCTCCTATGAGGCATGGATTGATGTGTTCTCCATGGCAATTGTAGCAGGATTGATGTGTTCTCCATGGCGGCCTAGATTGATGTGTTCTCCATGGTGATTGTAGCAGGATTGATTAGTTCTCCTATCGAGGCATCCTACCCATGCAGTCTGGGACTCATGGAAAGTACCTCTCATTTGATCAATGAGCAGGGAAATGAAGTTAGGGACCATAGTAGTACTGATGGAGGCATTGTTGTATCTACCGTACTCCCTGTGCTAGGATGACCTCCATTGATCTGGGATCAATGATACTGGTTTGGGACCAGTGGTAGGAGTTGTACCATACTATGACACTGACTTCGGGCTGGTTAAGACTGGTCTGGGACCAATGGTACATACTTTGAGACTGACTTCATGTCAGTACAGTACTGGCCTGGGACCAGTGAGAGTGGTACATACTATGACGCTGACTTAGGGTCGGTTGAGACTAGTCTGGGACCAGTGGTACATTCTCTGAGACTGCGATACTGGTCTGGGACCAGTGGTAGGAGTGGTACTTACTATGAAGCTAACTTCGGGTCGATTGAGATTGGTCTGGGACCAGTGGTACGCACTCTGAGACTGACTTTGAGTCAGTGGAGGATGACACTGGTCTGGGACCAGTGGAGTTGTACTCACTATGATGCTGACTTCGGGTTGGTTGAGATTGGTCTACGACTAGTGGTACATACTCTGAGATTGACTTTGAGTCAGTATGATACATCCTCGATCATTTTTTCTTCTTCATAATTCGAACAAAAGCAGAGCAGAACAGAACAATGCAAGAGTAGAGAAGAGCAAAGCAAAACAGTACAAATCAGTACAGGGCAGAACAAGACAAAGAAAAACAGGTAGAATAGAGCAGAGCAGGGCAAGGGTCAGGCTGTACAGGGCAGTGCATTTGATGGATGAATAGTAACGGCCGATAGACAGATTGCAGATGAAGTTCTCCCTAGTTGAGAGGGAGTGTTAAAATTGGAAACTAGGGCAAAAATTCATGTGGGTCATCTTATTCATGGCTGATAATATGTTCATTATATTCCTCCCGTTGAGAGGTGTAGGATTGATATAAAGATCATCTGATTCCAATAAGTATTCATGGAGATATGAATTTATTTTGATTATGGAATTATTATCAAGCCGACCTACAACTCATGTAGGCTCAGAAGCCCAACAGTCGCACCTATTCAAACACCATCGTTATGTATAAATATAGGAGGAATTTTCCTTATTTGGATTCACTCATCTCATCACATCTCTCTCTCTCTCTACTGCGCAGAAAAGAGTCTCTTCTCTACTGCACACAAAAGGGTCTCTCCCTCACACGTGAAGCCGGAAGCTGCAGAAACTGAAGCTGCAACTGCAGAAGTAAAGTTTGACCTGCGTGGACTAGAAGATCTCCTCATCTGAATTACGTTGTAGGTTCATCTGAACCTCCTCTGAAAGCCACAACTTTTGGTGGTGGAATCAAGTCAATCCGACGAACGGTTTGCAAGATATCGACTGCCCTAGTTTGAAGGAAGCTGCCGAAACTGAAGCTGCAACTGCAGAAGTAAAGTTTGACCTCCGTGGACTAGAAGATCTTCTCATTTGAACTGTGTTGTAGGTTCATCTGAACCTCCTCTGAAAGCCACAAGTTTTGGTGGTGGAATCAAGCCAATCCGACGGTCGGTTTGTGAGATATCGTCTGCCCTAGTTTGATGATGAAATCGCTAATGTTGATGCTGCTGATCTAGGGTTTGCTAATGATGATATGAATCAGATTTATTGTATTGTTTCTCTCTGCTGAATTATTGAAGATAAAAGAAGATTTGATCAAAGAGTTTCCCCCACACATTGTGGGGTTTGTCCCTGGCTAGCCGCCACATCTTGTGTCTCTTGTCTTGGCTTGTTTTCTATTGATCGTTTAATGTTCTATCTGCACTTTACTTTATGTACACGTGATTGCTAATCTGTGGAATATAATAAGAAAAGTAAACGGTGATAAGCATAGAACATACCATAACTTAACACCCCTGTTTCCAAATATACTTCCAGCTAGTCAGTTATATCTGTAATAGCACGGATGGGATGGCAGATTCACCAGATGGACGTCAAGGCAACATCCTTGAACGAGGTGATAGAGGAGGAGGTATGCATCGAACATCCAGACGGCTTCGAGACACATAATAGGGGAACACATGTGCGTAGACTGAAGAAAGTGTTATACAAGCTCAAAGAATCTCCCAGGGCATGGTATGGTTAGATTGAGAACTACTTGCAGCAGATGGGATTCATGAAGAGTGATGAAAATCCCAACCTTTACTTTTTTATGGTAGAGGGAGAACCACTCATCCTAATGTTGTATATGGATGACCTCTTTTTAACAGGGTCATCAGGGCTCACACAGGACTACAAGATGAACCTGGCAGTAGAGTTTGACATGAAGGATCTGTTGAAAATACTAAGAAGGGGGGGGGAGGGGTGAATTAGTATTCCTTAGCAATAAGCACTTTTATATCTTTTCATAGCATTAGTTAATCTTCAATTATTATTAATGTTTATGCAGTAATAACAGTAAATAAAAGAACACAGTACACACAAGAATTTTAGGTGGAAAACCCCCTCTGGGTCAAAAACCACCGAACGCTTTTCTAAGAAATTCTTTAATCTTCGGCTCCAACTGAAATGAAAGCAACAACTTCCTAGAATTCTAGAAAAGCATTCTTCTCTAGCTCCCATTGAAAGGATTCCCCAACGCCCTAGTTTCTTCAGTAATCAACTAAATGGATGCCCCAACATCCTAACGAGCCACAACTCGCCCTAGCACCACCCTACCACCTTGAAGTGTTCATGGGCCCCAGCTTGTAGGCGACTTCATACACCTACCTAACACCTCCCTGCCACCCTGTAATGGCTGAAATAAGACAAGACTGTGGATTCCCAAACCAAGGACAACAATCCTCGATACAATAAGATGTACAATGATTTTCGTGTACTTGACCAAACACCCAATCACTCTATGACCTGCAACCCAACCATGACATCATCCCAACAGTGACTCCTATACCTCCCAACACTGCCTCTTCGACTCTAGGAAGAATGACTCTTTCACAAATGACTCTTTTACAATTTTTACAATGATGACTCTTTTACAATGATGACACTTTTACAAATGACTTGTTTACAATGATGACTCTTTTACAAATTTACAATAATGACTCTTGGCCTTAACAATACTTAATGATATCTGAATGGTTTTCATGTCTTCAAGGATGTCCCATTGCAATGCTTCCTTTGATTTGATGCTTTTGCTCTTAAATTCTTGCTTGAAGTTGTACTTGAATCTTCTTCTACCTAGATTGAAAATTTTCCCGGCGAAACCAATCCCAAAATAAAACAAAATACCTTTCAACTTACCTCTGTTTGCAAAACACATGTAAGTTCATAATAATGAATAAATACAAATTAAAAATACAATGCATACCTGAAGTGTGATTGTCACTTTTGTTGTTGACTTGTTGTAGCAATGGACAAAGACTCCCACTCTTGATATAGGCCTGGATCCTATGCAAGACTATATCCAAGACTGACCTAAAGATATATACAATAAAAACTGATGACAGACCCTAGACTTGTGATGGACCAAGTTCTAAGTACAACAAATACCATTCTATCAACTATGACAAGACAAGTAACATGAACTTACAACATCATATAGATTTAGCAAACTTGGTGTAGCATCAAGAATATGTAGCATAAAATGTGTAGTATCAAGAATAGGACATCCAAAAAACTAATTGTGACATGTAGAGACATAGAGATATAATTGAGACACTCTATATACTTACGTTGTTCTGCAAAAACATATGTCAGAGATGATACTCAAAATACAAATGTAAGCACTAATCATACATACCTTGTTGTAGGAGACTTACCCTTGACTGTTGATTTGTGGTCCTTACTGCAGTGATCTTTGAATGCATGCTTTTTCTTGCCTTCTAGGAGCTCGATATTGAATCTATTATATCTATGTAATTTCAGATCTCCAGGGTCTAAAATTTTGTCCTGTGATAGCCCTCTGAGTCCTCTTTCCAACCCCACAGGTTTGATCAAGATTGGATTATTCAAGAAAGAGTTATGCCCAATCTCCCACAATGACCTGATTATAGACTAGTTCATTAGAGCAAACTTGTACGAAGTGCCATGTGTCACTGTTGTGACCTTCGGCCCTGAAAATGCTACTGAACAAACTACATTCCGTCCTCTTTCTGTGACTATTTACAAAATTTGAATCCAATGCTCAGAGAGAAAGTTGTGATGATTTTCCCAACTTCACATGTTTGACATGGAATTCGAGAGCCTTCAAAAACCCTAACTTCTTTAGATCATATCTTCGAAAAAATAGCAAAGCAAGATCTGAAATTTGGTCACAAGGTTCATCAAGATTTCGGCTCAAATGCGTTTTAGTTTCAGCTTCTGAAGCTTCACAAAAAAGAAAAAAGAAAAAGTTATAGTGAAAATGCCGCGATGACATGTTTGAAGCCACTAATTCCCTACTAGAAGAGGATATGAGGGTCATTATTTATATGAATGTCTTGAGTTGAGAGGGTACTCAACAAGTGAATGTTGGAGGGATTTTAGGAGCAAAAAAAAATTATTAATTATTGACTATGCAATGACCACAACCAATTATGAGTGCCATGTCACAACCCCATAGGGTTTTAGCCCACTAACTGGCCTAACTTCAAACATGAATATATCTCAAACTGTGAAGAATTACTTGGCGTGCCATATATCATCGGAAACATCTCGATGTGTAGAATCCATCTAGAAGATCATTGACTCAAAACAGAGTAAGTTGTCAAGTCAAATTGCCCATGCAAGTTGGGGTAGCCCCTGGTGCTGCTTGGGTTGACATCAATGACAACCAATAATCAGCAATCTCCCCCTTTGGCATTCATGGCAACACAAGTACTCCCCCTGCGATCATGACACCTATTCCTACTGCCTTCTCTCCCCCTTTGTCATCAATGACAAAGGGTAACTCCCCCTTGACAAACAACCATCCTGCAGACCTGTACATACCTCCACTCCCCCTTTCTACTCGAGTAGATAAGAGAAAGAGTTTAATGAAAACTTGGGAGAATCCCAAGCTCTTGGCGAAGATACTCAAATGCTTCACGAGGTAATGGTTTGGTAAAGATGTCAACAATTTGTTCCTTTGTGCCAACATATTCAAGCTTGGTATTCTTTTCCATGACCTGCTCTCTAATGAAATGATATTTAATCTGAATGTGCTTCATTTTTAAATGCATCACAAGATTCTTGGAGATACTGATGATGTTGGTGTTATCGCAAAAGATGGGAATAGGCTCATCGAACTTGACTTGAAGATCTTGCAAAGTTTGCTTCATCCAAAGAACTTGAGTACAAAAACTTGTTGCCACGACATATTCAGCTTCTGCTATGAATAACGAGATTGAAGACTTCTTTTTACTTAACCATGAAACAAGACAACCACCTAGATAGAATGTTGCTCCACTGGTTCTCTTACAATCATCAACATTTACTGCGCAATCTGCATCTATATAAGCTTGGATGACCAAATCATTTCCTTTAGGATACCATAGACCATATTCTGTTGTGCCCTTTAGACACCGAAGAATTATTTTGAGGGCAATAGCATGAGATTCTTTTGGTACTGCTTGGAATCTTGCTACTTGTCCAACTGCCTCCATCACATCAGGTCAGGAGCTTGTCACATATAAGAGACTACCAATCATGGATCTATACAATCTTTGGTCCACATCCTTTGACAAATTTTCTAAGCTTAACTTGCAACATGTTACCACGGGGGTAAGGACTGGCTTGCAATCTTCCATCTAGAATTTCTTAAGCATTTCTTTGATGTACTTTGTTTGATATATGAATATTCCTTTATCCCGCTGAGAAACCTAAAGCCTTAAAAAGTATTTCAGTTTGCCAATCATAGACATTTCAAGCTCACTTTGCATTTTTGTGGCAAAGTCTTTACTTAATCTATCATCACTGCTTCCAAAGATTATATCATCTACATATACTTCGATAATTGTTAGGTTATCTCGATCCACTTTCACATAAAGATTGTTGTCAGCGCTTCCTGTTGATTTGGGGTAGCATCGAATGTGCTCTAGCCACAAAATTTGGTGGAGAGGTTGGAGCACATGAGATCTCCAATACCCAGAAAGGGTTTGGGCAGATTCTAAACAGATCAGGAGATATTAAAATAATTAATATAATGGGAATTAATATGAAACTGTGTTAGAATGGTCCAAAAGACATGGATCAAACCAGATCTAATCTTAGTCGTTGATTAAGGACTTAATCTCGGCCGTTGATATGTCAACGGGAAAAGTATAAGAAGAGGCTTGAGGGTCACTTGGAGAATACACCAAAGTGATCAGTGATTCTATTCTCTAGAGCGAGGTTTGCTAAGAGAGATAGAATTAGTGATCGAGAGATGCAATTAAGGGGCATTTGAGTATAGGGAGACAGAGAAGTAGAGAGAGTGTCGGGAGAGTAGCACAGTAGCCAAGGAGAGTGACGCAGAGCTAGCCAGGGCTCATGTAGGGTCACGCAGAGGCAGTCGGGAGCTGCGCAGAGCCTCAAAGAGGCCAGCGTTGTTGATGCAGGGGGCTAGAGGGCTGACACAGGGCCTCCTAAGGTTGACACAGACCCATCCGGGGTGACACAGGGCCAACGCTGGGCAGAGAGGGGTTGATGCAGTCCAAAGAGAGGCTGACGTTGGGGTTTCAGGGGCAAATTGGTGCTGAGTAGCTGTCGGGAAGATTATTCGGGGTTTTAGCCAAGAGATTTGTCAGAAACTGAGAGGTATTATTGCCAAGGAAATTCTTTGTTGGGTAGGCCAGTTTCGGCACCCAAATTGTACTCTGGTATTTCTTAATAAGAAAACCCTCATATAGCTGCACCGGTTTTCCCACATTGGGTTTTTCCGGGGACATTAGTCCAAAAATAAAATGGTGTCATATGGTGTGATTGTTTCTGTTTCCTTTAGTTGCTAATCTGTAATATGTTGAGCATGCACTAGTGTTTATTTTTAGTATTTACAATGTAAATAACTTGTTAAGTAAAATAACAAGTAGGTAGGAATAAATCAGATAAAGTGCATGGAGGGTTTCTAACTAAGTAAACTTAGAAACTTCAACACTTCCTTTCTTGAATCCCTGTTGATGTAGATATTCGTCAAGACGAGCATACCAAGCCCTAGGAACTTGCTTGAGACCATATAGAGCCTTCTTTAGTCTGCAGACATAGACTTCTTTGTCAGAGGAGCAGAAAACCTTCAGGTTGTTTAATGTAAACTTCTTCCTCCAATTCACCATTTAGAAAAGCTAACTTAACATCCATTTGGTAGACCTTGATTTTTCTCGAGCATGCATATGTGAGAAACATCTTGATAGCTTCAATTCTGGCAACGAGAGGAAATGTTTCTTCAAAATCGATTCCTTCAACTTGTGCATATCCTTTGCAGACTAATCTTGCTTTATTCCTGGTAACTTGTAATCTTTCAACTTTTTTGCTCCCCCTGAACCTGTAATGAAACTACCATCTTGTTCAAACTACCTTCCTGTCAATCGTAGACTTGTGCCATATACTGCTGCATAGACTTCTCTTCTACAAATATTAAGGAGTCAACAAGCTAGATTGTTCAAAATAGTGAGTCACTGAATGGGCCATCTTGACTTGAGTCATTATCTGAAGCAACTGCTAATTCCTCATGACCTTTTTCTTTTACAAATCCTAAAAGCATAACTACTAAAACCTTGTTATCTACTTTGTCTTCCTGTACCTGTTTCCTTTTCCAGGCCTTCTTATTCCTGCAATCTCGAGCTATGTGCCCATAGTTATGACACTTGAAGCATTCAATGTTGTCCATAGGTGATTCCATCTGATATCTGCAACCGCGAGCGCTATGGCCATAGTTATGGCATTTGAAACATTCAATGTTTGGCTCATCTAGCACGTATTCTCTTCTAAAAAAAATCATTGTGGAACCTATCTCGTGATCCTGCAAACTTTCTTCTAGGGTTTTGCAGATAATGATTGTACCTGTCAGAAACTTCACAATCCCTAGCCATAGGCCCATAGTTAGCACATAAAAAGCAATAACCATTAAATAAATGTGCGTACCCGAATTGTTCATTCGGATGCGATGGTCTTTGATAGTTGTACATGTCAATAACTTTACAATCCTTGGTCGTATGTCCATAGTTAGCGCATGAAAAACAATAACCATTAAATAAATGAACATACCTGGAAGATTTTTCATTCTTCTTTAGAGGTGGTGTTGTACTTTCTTGTGGTCCTTTGTTCTTGATTGGTTTGGTCTTGTTCTTTGGAGTTGCAACGTTCTTCTTTAGCTTTTCACTTGTTGGAAACACTAAGAGGGGGTGTGAATTAGTATTTCTTTTTAATTGTTCTAGTTATTACCAAAAGCATATATATATGTATATATATATATATAGAACACAGAAATCGAAAACTGGAATTAAAGCTTTTATTAACACAAAACAATGCAATGAAGTAAATGCAATATAAGTATATATCTGGTTGTGATTAGTTTCCAAGCTCCAACTTGGACTTCAGTGAGGCTCCAACCTCCAGAGCACCAACTCTGTTTGCAATGGTTCTGCACTTAGGAGCACCAACCCCTAACGATGTCAGTCCTGTTCACTTCTAAGGCTCCAACCCAAACCTTGGTATAAACAGGTATGTTGTTGATCTTTGTTCTGCTGCGGTTCTCCTTCACTCCTACTCTCCTGCCTCTACTGTCTTTGCTGCTTCTGTTGCCTCTCACTCTGGTTATTCACCACCACAACTACCACCACAGTTCTTTGTTTTTCCTATTTTATTCATTCCCCATGCCTCTGTCCATTCGTTTCTACTTACACCGCCTCTTAGGCTTCCTCCTCGTTGCTACGGCTTCCTTTGTGCTGTGCAAGTTCACTGACTCTCTGGGGACATGTATATTCATTTGACAGGTCCAAACAATCCACAGAGAACACATCTTCATGGTTTACAGTAACAGTGCTCCTTTTGGCAATGATTGCAGGCATACACAAAGTTTTTTTCACTAGTTTAACGGAGATGTTGTGTCCCGATCACAATCATAATCGCCATGATTCACCCCTTTAACTGACGTTTAGCCTTCTGAACCATCAGAACATCTATCATAAGCCTTTCAGCCTAAAACACCCCGTGCAAGCCAAATATTTCATTACACAGAGTATATGAGAAAAACCAATCAAAAAACTAAGGGGCGAACTTCAAGCAATATTACACCTGCATCTAAACTATATCGGGTTCGCAGCTTAAATCACAATCAGCGATTCGCGACTCTCGGCGGTCCTTTATATGTCAGGCCCATGACACCGCCGATGGCTGACGGTCGATCCACCACTGGACACGATATTATATTAAGCCAAGTTGTGATGTTGCATCGGGTCCGCAACGTTCATCGCAATCGGCGCTTGTGTGTGGCAAGGCTTCATAACATATGCGATTGTGACGGATGCGATAATAGATTAACTTACATTGCAATGTGTGGCGAGTCTGCGTGGATATGCATCATAGTCGAGAGTTGCCCCTGGCGGAGGTCCGATGCGATATCACTATCAGCAATCGCAATGGACCGCTTGACATATTGTAGCACCCGCTTCCGAAGTGCTGATGCGATTATCGCTATCGGCGATTGCAAGTCGCATAAGGTCAAGGCTCGACGTTAACGTAGACCCCTCATAGCGATGCGATGTGCTGAACCCGAAACAATTCAACACTCCCATGTATAGAGTTTCAAGTCCGCAATCCGCCTCCGATAATGTATTTGCCCTAGAACCAAGTCTTCCGCCTCGGTTAGTGTTTAGCCTATGTATATGGGCTTTCTGTCCGCCTATAGTGTTAAAGTATGCATACATGGGTTTTACAGGCCCAATAGCATATATATATATATATATATATATATATATATATATATATCTGAGTTCTACTCCTCTTGGCCCTGTCTGCTCCTCGAATATTGCCATATTGACATCAATGACAATTTGTGTCTAACAATCTCCCCCTTTGTTATTGATGGCAATATTCTTCTGCTCTCCCCCTTTGACATCAATGGCAAAGGAATGCATACGGACTCCCCCTGTCTTGCTACATATTTATGAATGAACTTGAGTGATGATAAAGAGATAACACCCATCTTTTGACACAGATGTTCAAATGCTTCTCGAGGAAGAGGCTTTGTGAAAATATCAGCTATCTACTCCTTAGTACTGATATATTCCAGGACGATGTTTTGTTCAGCTACTTGCTCACGAAGGAAATGATACTTGATTGGTATGTGTTTGGTTCTTGAGTGCATCATTGGATTTTTGCTGACTGATAGCACTTGTGTTGTCACAATAGATGGTAATTGGTTGATCTGTACATATGTCAACATCTTTTAGAGCTTCCTTCATCCATAGTATCTGAGTACAACAATCTGTTGCAACAATATACTCGGCTTCGGCTGTGGATAATGATATGGATGATTGTTTTTTGCTGAGCTAGGACACTAAACAGTCTCCTAGGAAGAATGCATTTCCGCTAGTACTTTTCCAATCATCTATACTTCCAGCGCAATTAGCATCAGTGTATGCAGTTACAATCAGAGTTGAGTTCTTTGGGTACCAAAGACCGAAATCAAAAGTTCCTTTTAGATATCTGAAAATTCTTTTTACAACTAATAAATGGGATTTTTTGAGAGCAGATTGAAATCTTCCCACCATTCCTACTGCCTGCATTATGTCTAGTCTTGTAGTTATTAAGTATAGAAGGGCTCCAATCATTGACCTGTAATGAGTTGCATCTACTAGAGGGGAGTCATCATCTTTGCTCAATTTGCAATTTGTGGTCATAGGTGTGCTCATGGGTGCACAGTCCTCCATTCCATATTTTTTGAGCATTTCTTTTAGATATTTGGTTTGAGATATACGCAATCCTGCTCTAGTTTGAGATACTTGAAGTCCAAGGAAGTGAGACAGCTCTCTTATCATTGACATCTCAAACTCTTTTGACATGTTTTGAGAAAATTCATGGCTCATTTCATCATTATTACTAGCAAAAATCAGATCATCGACATAAACAAGAGTAAGTAGTAACGTACCTTCATCCGTCTTTATGTATAGATTACTTCCAACCACTCCCTTTTTGAAGCCTTGTTGTTGTGGATAGTGATCCAGTCTTGCATACCAAGCTCTAGGAGCTTGTTTCAACCTATATAAAGCTTTTTTCAACTTACAGAGTAAGTCCTTTCCTTCTGTTAGATCAAACCCTTCTGGCTGCTCCATGTAGACTTCTTCTTTGAGTTCCCCATTTAGAAATGCTGATTTCACGTCCATTTGATAGATTTTGAATCTTTTTGAGCAAGTAAAAGCCAAAAAAATCCTGATAGCTTCCATACGGGCTACTGGTGCAAATGTCTCTTCAAAATCAATTCCTTCAATTTGTGAATAGCCTTTGTAGACAAGCCTTGCCTTTTTTCTGATAACCTGTCCTTCGTCATTCATTTATTTTTGAACACCCATTTGGTTCCTATTATGTTTTTGTCCTTTGGAGGAGGTACTAGCTCCCATGTCTTGCTCTTCTCAATTTGGGACATTTCTTCTTCCATGGCTTTTACCCAATGAGGATCCTTGCTTCTGCAAATGTTTTTGGTTCTATCATAGATAGAAGAGCAATAACATTTCTCTTTGGTGTAATGGTCACCCTTCTTCGGGTTTGCATCCCTTCATCTCTATTGTCAATAATCTGCTCTTCTGGATGATATTTCTGGATAAACTTCATCTTTGAAGGGGTATGAGGTGGTTCTTTCTCCTCTTCTTCTTCCTCATCTATTTCTTCTTCTTTAGGTTCTTTTTCTTTAGGTCCTTCTTCTTCAATGAAAAGATCATCTTCATAATTTTCAATTTCTTTTTCTGGAAGTCCTTCATCAACCTTTACATCAATGCTTTCCACTATTTTCTTCAGTCGAAAATTGTAGCACTTGTAAGCCTTGCTCCGTGTAGAGTATCCAAGAAATATCCCTTCATCAACTCGAGAATCAAACTTTCCTGGTGAGCCATCATTGATTTTTATGAAGCACTTGCTTCCAAAGATCTTGAAGTACTTTACTGAAGCTGGTCTTCCTTTCCATAACTCATAAAGTGTTTTTTCACAGTGTGGTCTCAATTGAGTTCGATCCAATATATAGACAACTGTCCCTACTGCTTCTCTCCAGAATTTCGGTTGCAAGACTACTGCTAGTAACATTTTTCTTGCCATTTCTTGGACTGTTCGGTTTCTTCTTTCAACTACCCCATTTTGCTGAGGTGTTCTGGCAGCAGAGAATTCCCTTTTAATTCCATGCATATTATAGAACTTACTAAACTCGTTTGATGTGAATTCTCCCCCTTTGCCTGTTCTGAGGCACGTAATTTTTGAATCTTTTTCATTTTCTACAAGGGCTTTTAGATTCTTAAAACATTCAAAAGTTTCAAATTTATAGTTTATAAAATATATCCACATCATTCTAGTATAGTCATCAACAAATAACACAAAGTACCTTTCTCCTTGGAGTCCCTGATTTCTAGTTGGTCCACATAGATCAGCATGGATGATCTCCAAGGGCTTTGATGTAGAGAGCTCCTTTGTCTTGTGGTTGGTTCTAGTTTGCTTTCCATGTTGACATGGACCACATACTCCTTAATTTGGTTTGAATAGCCTTGGGATGTCTCGTACAGCTCTAATCTTGCCGATATTGACCAGATTTTCGAAGCTTGTATGTCCAAGTCACTTGTGCCACAGCCAACTTTCATCTGTCTGACTCAGGTAGCATTTATTTTCCTGAATCTTGTTCAAAATGTAAATGTTGTCTGGTGTTCTAACCCCTTTCGCCACAAGTTCCCCTAAGGAAGAGTTCCTTATTTCACAGTGTTTGGTGTTGAAGACAACCTTATGTCCTTGATCACAGATTTGGCTAACACTCAGAAGATTGTGTTTGAGCCCATATACTAGCAGAGCATCTTGAGCTTTTCCTTTTCCATTGATCAGAGTAACAGTTCCTTTTCCCCCAATTCTGGCAAATCCACTTCCAAAAGGCACATTTCCTTCCTTTTTTCTCAATGAGACAAACTTCCTTTTGTCTCTTGTCATGTGTCTGGAACACCCGCTATCCACAAACCAATGATTTCCATTATTTTGAGCATATAGAGCCAGGACGCATTTATCCATGTTGGAATTCTTACTACTCGTCTTTCTTCCTTTGAGCGGGAAGTTTTGTCCATAGTGTCCATTATTGTAGCAGAATGAGCAAATCAGATCGAATTTGGTCAAGTGATCAAATGAATTGAAGGTTTTAATTTTTCCTTGCCTTCTGGGGGCATATGAATAGATTATTCGGTCCTTTAGCTTATGCGTTTCACTTCTGCGGGCCATGCAATGTCTGGCTTGATGGTCGAAGTTTTTACGGTGAAAACAGTGTCCAAGAAAGATGGTTTTGTACCTGTTGAAGTAGCCACAGTTTGAGTCGATTTTCTTCCTAGGAATTACTCCTGCCTCATTCTCTGGATTTGAGATGGGCCCTTGGTGGAGTACAGGTTTGTATTTGCTGTAGTATCCATGATTCAACTCCACATTCTTCTTTGGAGTAATTCTCTCTTCATTCTTTGGATCTAGGATGGGCTTTTGATAACATACTTTTTCTTCTTTTGGATTGCAGGAAAGTGCATCGACATAGCTTTTCGCACTATTCTTAGTGCTTGAGGATTCTCCTTTGAAACCTATTCCAGACTTGTCATGTTAGGGTTTTTGACTTTTTAGAATAGTCTCAAGTATTTGAGAGCTTTTACAGCGCTTTTTAATTTGCTCCAACTCCTTCCTCAGAGACACTATTTCAGCCTCACGTTCTTCACAAGTCTCTTCTTTTTCTTTTAGCTTTGCTTCCAAGAGATCTTCTCTCCTTCTTATTTCCTCGTTTTCCACCTTGAGAGAGATGATTTTATTCCGTAGTTTTTCATTTTCTTCAATGGCACTAATTAACAGCTCATCTACATTTCCTTCCAGCCCTGAGTCATCATCATTTGTGAATGCCATGAATAATGTTTCTTGGCTTTCATCATGGTCACTTTCCTCATCTGATTTCTTTTTGATGACCATAAACTCATCCTCATCAAACTCATCTTGCTTAGAGAAGAAGTTCTTCTTATTGAACCCTTTCTTTTTGTGTGTCATTCTTTTAGAATTTCCTTCATCATCACTATTATGTTTATGTTTTCCACCTTGAGAGAGATGATTTTATTCCGTAGTTTTTCATTTTCTTCAATGGCACTAATTAACAGCTCATCTACATTTCCTTCCAGCCCTGAGTCATCATCATTTGTGAATGCCATGAATAATGTTTCTTGGCTTTCATCATGGTCACTTTCCTCATCTGATTTCTTTTTGATGACCATAAACTCATCCTCATCAAACTCATCTTGCTTAGAGAAGAAGTTCTTCTTATTGAACCCTTTCTTTTTGTGTGTCATTCTTTTAGAATTTCCTTCATCATCACTATCATGTTTATGAGGACATTTTGTTGCATAATGACTTATTTTTCCACACTTAAAACAGATAAGAGGGTACTTGCCTTTACGCTTAGATCATTTCTTCAGCTTTCGTAGAAATTGAGCCAATTCGGATTCCACATCGGACTCATCACTATAGTCATTGCTTTCTTTCCCCTTCTTTAACTTTGAAGCCTTGAATGCTGCATCTTTGGGGCTTGGGCCACCTTTCCTCATCTCATAGGTAGTGAGGATTCCATGGAGTTCATCCATTTTGAGGGTATCTAGATCCTTTGCTTCTTCTATGGCGCTTATTTTGGAGTCAAATCTGTCTGGAAGAGATCTTAATACTTTCTGAACTATGGTACTTTCTTCAATTTTTTCGTCCAATCCTTTAAGGGAGTTGACCACTTCAACTACTCGGAGGAGGTATGCTGCAATATCTTCTTCATCTTCGATCCTCAGGCTTTCAAATTGACTTCTGTGAGTTTGAAGCTTTGCCTTCTTGACTTTTGAGTCTCCATCGTATAAGCCAACTAGCTTGTCCCACATTTCTTTGCCAGAGTCACAATTAATGACTTTTGTGAACTCGGAATTAGTGATTCCACTAGTGATGGAGTTTAAGGCCTTTGCATTTGCAATGTAGGCTTTCCTCTTGTCTTGATCCGTTGGAAGAGTGGTAGGCATATGATACTCATTTTGAACAAAATGCCAGACTTCAGGTCCAAGGGACATTAAGTAGTAGGTCATTCTCTTTTTCCAGAAACCAAAGTTAGTGCCATCGAACGCAGGAGGTCTTCCTGATGCTTCGTGATTTCTCATCATGGCTGCAGATCCTTCTTCAAGCTACCAATTGTTGGAAATACTAAGGGGGGGTGAATCAACATTTCTTTTTAATTGTTCTAGTTATTACCAAAAGCATATATATATATATATATATTATATATATATATATATAATATATATATATATATATATTATATATATATAATCTATATATATATATATATGTATATATATATATTATATTATATTAATGTATATATATATATATATATATATAGATAGAACACAGAAATCGATAGCTGGAATTAAATTTTTTATTAACACATAATAGTGCAATGAAGTAAATACAATATAAGTATATATATGGTTGTGAGTAGTTGCCAAGCTCCAACTTGGACTTTAGTGAGACTCCAACGTCCAGAGCACCAACTCTATTTTGCAATGGTTCTGCACTTAGGAGTGCCAACCCCTAAGGATGTCAGTGTTGTTCAGTTCTAAGGCTCCAACCTCTTGGGCTCCAACCCAAACCTTGGTATAAACAGGTATGTTGTTGATCTTTATTCTGCTGGGGTTCTCCTTCACTCCTACTCTCCTGCCTCTGCTGCTTTTGCTGCCTCTCACTCTGGCTATTCACCACCACAACTACCACCACAGTTCTTTGTTTTTCCTGTTTTATTCATTCCCCATGCCTCTGTCCATTCGTTTCCGCTTACACCGCCTCTTAGGCTTCCTCCTCGTCACTGCGGCTTCCTTTGCGCTGTGTGAGTTCACTGACTCTCTGGGGATATGCAGATTCATTTGACAGGTCCAAACAATCCACGGAGAACACATCTTCATGGTTTACCATAACAGTGCTCCTTTTGGCAATGATTGCAGGCATACACAGAGTTTTTTTCACTAGTTTAACAGAGATGTTGTGTCCCGATCACAATCATAATCGCCATGATTCACCCCTTTTAACTGACATTTAACCTTATTAACCATCGAAACAGCTATCGTAAGCCTTTCGGCCTAAACACCATGCGCAAGCCAAATATTTCATTACACAGAGTATATGAGAAAAACCAATCAAAAAACTAAGGGGCAGACTTCAAGCAATATTACACCCACATCTAAACTGTATTGGGTCCGCATCTTAAATCGCAATCAGCGATTCGCGACTCCAAGTGGTCCTTTATATGTCGGGCCATGACATTGCTGACGGTCGACGGCCGATCCACCACTGGATGCGATATTATATTAAGCCAAGTTGTGATGTCGCATCGGGTCTGCAACATTCATCACAATCGGCGCTTGGGTGTGGCAAGGCTTCATAACATATGCGATTGTGACAGATGCGATAATAGATTAACTTATATTGCAATGTGCGGCGGGTCCGCGTGGATATGCATCGCAGTCGGGAGTTGCCCCTGGCAGAGGTCCGATGCGATATCGCTATCGGCGACCGCAATGGACTGCTTGACATATTGTAGCACCCGCTTTCGAAGTGCCGATGTGATTATCGCTATCGGCGATCGCAAGTCGCACAGGGTCAAGGCTCGATGTTAACGTAGATCCCTCATAGCGATGCGATGTGCCGGACCTGAAACAACTCAACACTCCCATGTATAGAGTTTCAAGTCCGCAATCTGCCTCTGATAGTGTATTTTCCCTAGAGCCAAGTCTTCTGCCTCTGTTAGTGTTTAGCCTATGTATATGGACTTTCTGTCCGCCGATAGTGTTAAAGCATTTATACATGGGTTTTACGGGCCCGATAGCATAAATGTATATGTATAAGGTTCTGCACCCCCGAACACTGTTTAAATGCATGCATATATATATATATATCTAAGTTGCACGAAAAGGGGAAACGGAAACGAGTTTCCGAAACGGGAAGCGATACGAAACGCGACCTCCCCAAATTTGAGGAAACGGGGAAACGCGAATATAATATATATAAATATATCTATATATATATATATATATATATATTAAAAAATATTTAAAAATTATTATATATATGTGCAATCATAAAGCATTAATGATACATTATAAATTAGATAGGCTTTGCTTCTTAAAATAGAGTATGTTCACAAAAAAGAGTGTGTATATATCACATAACTATTTTGTACAAGAACGACATCTCCATGTTTCTATGGAACATTGAATTGAAGTTAACTTTGTAGCCATTTGGATAGTAAAGTTGATCTTGGGTTGACCATTGTTTGGAAATTTTGTCTTCTTGTACATATTCTGATCCATCTGCTTTGCAGTACGAGTATTTAGTAAACTCAGAGTTAGAGATCCTTCGTGCAACTGTTTTGTGATTTGTTCCATGAATGGGCAAGGGAAGTTTTTTGGTAGCTCTTATAAGGCTACCTTTGGCTACAAGAGGGATTCCCACACCATAACATGTCCATCATCATTGCTCATTAGGATTAAACCAAGTAATTCTTATACCTGGCTTTCTTATAGAGTGACTGTAAACAAGCATGTTTTGTTCATTAATGGAAGGAACTCTAAGTATCATTCAATCCTATGGTCCATACTAGGTTTTGGTCTGAGGAATAGAATTAGAATTCATATTGACATGATGATAGATTCCTATACATTGTGAAATTATATCTAATTACATCCTTACCTATGAAACATACCCAACTGATGCATGGAAAAGGAAAAACATTGGTTGTACATGCACCTTGTTGGGAAATCTTGGCCTAGAACCCTATACTAAGCATTTGTATATTCATGTTTACAGCTGATAACAAATCTGGAAAATGTCACTGTCATTGGTTTGCAGACAGTTTAAGGTGCACAACATGAACAGATATTGCAGAGAGTTTAAGGTGCACAGCAAGAACAGATATTAAATATGAACAAAATTACAAAAGGTCACTGCTTTAAACTTTTAGGACAGTTTTTAGTTACACATATTGTACACTAGATCAGTGTGATGGCTCAATAAAATTCGGTTCAACTTGTCTTTGGAGTCTTAAAATGAGGCAAGTGGTTAATTACAGAAATTTGTTTGCTCCTGTATCTTTTCCAGCTAGAATAATGCTGAATTCATGTATGGACAGCCATTAGTGGGCTTCAAGCATGTCTTGGACTCACTGTAGTTTTGTGCACCAAAAAAAAAATTAAAAAAAAAAACACATGAATTTTTGGAAACGTGGGCTGTACGGCCGTGAAACGCGTTCCGGCCGTACCACCCACGTTTCCATTTCGGGAAACGTGGTGGTACGGCCGGAAACGCGTTTCACGGCCGTACCAAACGCGGAAAACGCGTTTCGTCCCAGTTTCTAGCCGGAAATGGGCCTTCCCCCACGTTTCCTGCAACATATACATATATATAATATATATATATATATATATATATATATATCTGAGTTCTGCTCCTCTTGGCTCCATCTACTCCTCGAATATTGCCATATTGACATCAATGACAATCTGTGTCCAACATCGCTTTGATCAACTTCCTTGTTAGAATCATCCTGCAAAGATGTCGAGCTTGTACCTTCATCAATTGGAGCTTTACCATCTTTAGTTGCCTTCATTTTTGCTTCTTCATCTATCTTATCTTGTAAGTGTTGAATTTGTTGATCTCATCATGGGTTGCATCATGTTCTTCTTTCTTTTGAGCAAGATCTTCTTGAAACCATCTTTTCAAGATCTTCCTTCTTTTTTCTACCTCCTCAACTTGTGGCTTGGGAAGAATGGTCTTCTCTACTTCTTTGTTGTGAACCTGTATCTATTCCTTCTACTTCTCATTTTCAATCTTGAGCCTGCTTGTTTCTACTAAAGATGTTTCTAATTCCTTTTGCTTTTGGTCAACAGTGGATATGTATCTTTGATCAGATTCCTTCCTTTCAATTTCTGCTTCCTGCATCTATTGTGTGATCCTGCTAATCTCTGCAAAGGTTGTGTCGAGTTCTTGTTGCTTTTGTTGGACTTCTCCCTTGAGGTCTCATGTCATTTTATTCTTGATTTCTTCCAATTGAGTTCTAAGACTACCAATCATCTTCTCAGACTCTTCATTTTCATTGATGAGTTCTTTTGTTGTCTTCAATTCTACATCCAAAAGTCTTGTCTTTTCCTTTTGACTTTTGAGTTCCTTTATCACCTTGATGCTTGATTTTGAAACTTTGTTTTACTCATTTCTCCCATTTCTTCATCATAATCAAAAGGATCTGAATTTTTAATAACATCTTGACCTGATTGCTTTGTTGAATAGAGATTATGAAGCTTTTCCCAAAGAGCTTTAGCTGTTGAACATTGACCAACTTTTGTTTTCACAGAATTTGGCAAAACATTCAAAATTACATTCATGGTCTTTGAATTGTACCTTTTAGCTTCATCGATAGATGTGTCTCCAGAAACAATTGACTCCCATACTCCATGTGCCTGCAAATGTACTTTCATCCTCGATTCCTATGTCCAATAATTATCTACATCAAAATTAGGGGTTGGTACACAATACTCACTTTCTTCAGATTTTGTTGTACCTGTACCTTCCTTTGAAATCCTTGTAACCTTCTTCTTTGACTTTCCCATCTTTATGCTCTGAGAACTGATTTTGAGTGTTTAAGTTGTTATTGAAGGAACCAAGCTTTGACACCAATTGTTGGATACTGAGAGGGGGTTGAATCAATATTCCTTAGCAATAAGCACTTTTATATCTTTTTAGAGCATTAGTTAATCTTCAATTATTATTAATGTTTATGCAATAATAACAGTAAATAAAAGAACACAACAGACACAAGAATTTTAGGTGGAAAACCCCCTCCGGGCCAAAAAACACCGAATGCTTTTCTAATGAATTCTTTAATCTTCAGCCCCAACTGAAATGAAAGCAACAACTTCCTAGAATTCTAGAAAAGGCTTCTTCTCCAGCTCCCATTGGAAGGACGCCCCAACGCCCTAGTTTCTTCAGTAATCAATTGAATGGATGCCCCAACACCCTATCGAGCCACAACTCGCCCTAGCACCACCCTACCACCCTGAAGTGTTCACAGGCCCCAACCTGTAGGCGACTTCATACACCTTCCTGCCACTCTATAATGACTGAAATAAGACAAGAATGTGGACTCCCAAACCAGGAACAATCCACGATACAATAAGATTTACAATGATTTTTGTGTACTTGACCAAATACCCAATCACTTTATGACATGCAACCCAACCATGACATCATTCCAATAGTGACTCCTATACCTCCCAACACCGCCTCTTCAACTCTAGACAGAATGACTCTTTTGCAATCTTTACAATGATGACTCTTTTACAAATGACTCTTTACAACTTTACAATAATGACTCTTGGCCTTAACAATGCTTCATGATATTTGAATGGTTGTCATGTCTACAAGGATGTCCCGCTGCAATGCTTCCTTTGATTTGATACTTCTGCCCTTGAATTCTTTCTTGCAATTGTACTTGAATCTTCTTCTACCTGCATGCAAAATTTTCCCCGTGAAGCCAATCCCAAAACAAAACAAAATACCTTTCAACTTATCTCTGCTTGCAAAACACATGTAAGTGCAAAATAATGAATAAATACAAATTAAAATTACAATGCATACTTGAAGTGTGCTTGTCACTTTTGTTGTTGACTTGTTGCAGCAGTAGACAAAGACTCTGACTCTTGATATAGGCCTGGACTCTATGCAAGACTGTATCCAAAATGACCTAAAGATATATACAATAAAAACTGATGACAGACCCTAGACTTGTGATGCACCAAGTTCTAAGTACAACAACAGAGACCATTCTATCAACTATGACAAGACAAGTAACATGCACTTACAACATCATATAGATTTAGCAAACTTTGTAGCATCAAGAATATGTAGCATAAAATGTGTAGTATCAAGAATAGGACATCCGAAAAACTAATTGTGACATATAGAGACAGAGATATAACTGAGACACTCTATATACTTATGCTGTCCTGCAAAAACATATGTCAGAGATGATACTCAAAATTCAAATGTAAACACTAATCATACATACCCTGTTGTAGGAGACTTACCCTTGACTGTTGATGTGTTGTCCTTACTGCAGTGATCCTTGAATGCATGCTTTTTCTTGCCTTCTAGGAGCTTGATATTGAATCTGTTGTATCTATGTAATTTCAGATCTCCAAGGTCTGAAATTTTGTCGTGTGATAGCTCTTTGAGTCCTCTTTCCAACCCCACAATTCTGATCAATATTGGATTCTTCAAGAAAGAGTTATGCCCAATCTCCCACGATGACCTGATTATAAACTAGTTCATTAGAGTGAACTTGTACGAAGTGCCACGTGTCACTGTTGTGACCTTCGGCCCTGAAAACGCTACTCAACAAACTACAGTTCGTCCTCTTTTTGTGACTATTTACGAAATTTGAATCCAATGCTCAAAGAGAAAGTTATGACGATTTTCCCAACTTCACATGTTTGACATGGAATTCGGGAGCCTGCAAAACCCCTAACTTCTTCAGATCATATCTCCGAAAATATAGCGAACCAAGATTTGAAATTCAGTCACAAGGTTCATCAAGACTTCGGATCAAATGGGTTTTAAGTTCAGCTTTTGAAGCTTCGTAGAAAAAAAAAGTTATAGTGAAAGTGCCATGACGACCTGTTTGAAGCCACTAAATCCCTACTAGAGGAGGATATGAGGATCATTATTTATATGAATGTCTTGAGTTGAGAGGGTCCTCAACAAGTGAATGTTGGAGGGATTTTAGAAGAAAAAAAATTGACTATTCAATGACCACAACCAATTAAGTGCCATGCCACAACCCCATAGCATTTTAGCCCACTAACTGGGGTTACTAACTTCAAACATGAATATCTCTCAAACCGTGAAGAATTACTTGGCATGTTGTATATCAACGAAAACATCTCGACAAGTAGAATCCATCTAGAATATCCTTGACTCAGAATGGATTAAGTTGTCAAGTCAAAATGCCCATGCAATATCGGGGTAGCTCCTAGTGCTGCTTGGGTTGACATCAATGACAGCCATTGATCAATAGGATCTGGGACTGATGCATTACTTCCTAGGCCCAGAGATATGGTAGAGGGACAAGGAGATGTTCCTTGGACAAGGGATATATACTACAGACATTCTAAAGAGGTTCAGGATCCAGGATTGTAGGCCTATGTCCATGCCTATGATTAGTAATTCGATGAAGATAGATGCATCAGAGGACGAGGACGTGGACATGGACCTGACCTTGTGTATACAACTCATCGGCTCACTCATGTGAAATCTCCTTGAAATTACAGGAACTGGAACTTATTCTCCTAACTAATTAGCAATTTAATTGTTTACAACAATTAACAAATAAATCACTCTGCAATTCTTCACAAAATAAATACATTGCAAAAGTAAATAAGGAGCTGAGAAATAGATGCACGCACATATAAATGACAATTGTTTTGGACTGAAAAGTCCCTGGAAAAACGTCGAAGGGAAACCCAGTGCAGCAAAAGAGCATTATTTTATTATTATGCAACAAATATTTGAGAGTACAATAATCTACATGCCCAACTGGCAATCCTCCACCAAATACACTCGCAAAATATCTCGGAGATAATTTTCTCCCTCTACAAATCAACTCGGCCTCCACTAGCTTACTCGTTCTCCTCATTGGAAACTCGACCTCTTCTAAAAATATGCACTATTGGCTTGGAATAATTCACACTACTTGCAAATTGGCTCCAAGTGAGTCGTCCAACCTCCCTCTTGTTGAAGAATCTAGGGCAATTAGAGTTAATTTGATTCTTCTTAGCATGATAACTAATTGTGAGGTATTTTGCAATCTTTTCATTAGTGTGTGTATTTCTTAATTCATCAAACAGTTGCCAAAAATACAAGAGACAAGAACACAAAATATTGGCTTTCTGCTAGGGCCAAAACCTCTCACTCTTTGAGAGGAAAACCCGCACAAAATTCTTGTTATAGAGATTCCAATTGACGAACACCAAGATCATGACCCTTGACCTATTATGACACTCCAAGACCAAGACACCAATCCTCTTTTATGTCATCACCGAGATCATCATTATCGCTACTCCATGGAGGCCATCATCACTGCACCACTGAAATCTTCATTACTGTTGTAACACCATTATTGCACCTTCACCGAGGTCTGCACCAATTCTACTCCTTCACTAATATCTTCTTCTTGTGACTATGTCTCCTTCAAGATCAAGATCATAACTATGCTTATGGTTGTACCTTGAAGTATGTCAAGACAGTTTCTTCTATACAGAGACCATAATTGAGATCTTGACTGCATTTGGAGGTATGCCGAGACAAAGTGTTGGATAACATCATTACATAAATAGTGAAACCATTACTGTGTTTTCTTCCTACACCGATATCTTCATGAGACTATTCATTATGCCAAGACTGTAATCATTGAGAGGCTTTACTTCTGAGTTACGCATCCTAGAAATATAGGACTATTGTACTCATCGAAGCACTGAACCACTACACTTGTACGAAGTCCTGAACCATTGTAATTTTCTCTGAAAATTATCAGATGAATCTTAGTTTTGTGCAACTGTAATTACCCCGAAGTTTCAAAGATGTCTGAGATTCCTGCTCCTTTCTGCGTAGACCTTAACTAGGTACATATAGTGGTTTTCCCTTGTATTTGAGCCAACATGTCCATCAAAAGGATGTGTCTCCATATATGAGCCGACTTGACATTATATACATATATTTTGAGGCTGAAATGATTGCTTTTTACATCATTTTGTTGGTTGTCTTCTTCAGGAGGATTGTGCTTGTCTTGTAGGGTTGATCTAGACACTAGGTTGACTCATATATGCGGAAGAAGAGCTCTGATGAATTTGACTCTTTTAATAATAAACCCTAAGGCTCTCAATGGGAGCCACCAAAAAATAAATAAACCTCTTGCTCATGAAACCCATATAGCAAGACATAAAAATAATTTTTGTTTTTTCTATTACATCATTTACATCAGTCATGATTACATGTCATTATGAAGACTGAACCTAGTTACACTTTCTTCAACACTCCCTCTTAACTAGGGAGGTATTCATAATGGTACTTGGTCATTCTCAATCTGATGAATTTCTCATAAGAAGAATCGGATTGGTAACCGATCTATATAGCATCATAGTAACCAACATTGTTTTCACAGCAAGGCCTTGACTGACATGTCTATTTCTCATTAGATCAGAGCAAAATGTTGGCGAGACCAATGACTATAGACAGCTTCATCATTTTCTCTCAAGGTATATACCCACCCGGGTGTTCACTGAGCATGACCTTCCAGGACTATTCTTATCTTGGGTTCCCATCCCTCAAAGAATATTGGTCCTCTTGCCTACTCTTGTCTTGGATGCCCTACACATCCTCAAAGAGCATTAGATGTTAGATGATTACTAAATCCTCCATTCTTTCTACCAAATCAAAGACAATATTGTTGTGTCTATCTCTCCCTCTCAACTAGGGAAGATATGCCCATTCCTTGAAGGAATGTACCCAAGCTCCCTCTGACCAAGAACTTGCCCAAGATCCCTTTAATCAGGAACTTGTTAGAGCTCCCTCTTAGCTAGGGACTCTTCTACACATCAGCAACTTCTTCTTCGTGGGTCCTTCAGCGGCTTGATCAACTTCTCTCCTTGATGTCATGAAATTTAGTTGAGCTTCTTCCTTGTAGGGCAACAACCATCGATCACTTTCCTCCTTAGTTCATCGTGTCTTTCCTTACTTCATGGAAAGTGGCCTTCTTCATATCTAGAATCTTCGTCATATGACTACTTATTTCTCATCATTCTTCTTCCATCCACCACATGAATCCTAGTTGTGCTTGTATTTACAACTCTTGTTCAAGTAGCCATGCATGAACTTATCCAAATATTATTCAAGAATCAAAACATAATATTAAATCAAATCATACCTTACGAGATGGCCCTTCATTGTGACATCTTCTTGTAGGTATCAAACATACTGCATACATCTCCCAAAGATATCCATTGCCAAGGGTCTTCATCTTTTCCATCATATTCTTCATATCTTTCTGGGAGATTTCCTAGTCAAGTCTTCTTTGTCTTTTTGATGTTGATTTCCTTCATCGGGGTTTCATATCTCACGATCTCTTCCTTCCTCACACATTCTATTCCCATAAGCTTTCAATCAGAGTTTCTTAATTGTAGTCACCCACCTCATACTCCATATGAGGACATATTATGTTGATTTCATCTAGTGCGTCTTATGCCTTCCTGCATCCTTTCAGAGGAGGAGATCCTGTTTCTTTTGATCGTGCTTCTTAAGATAGAAGTAATGATCATTGTTAACTGTAATCATACGACATGACATTATAATATTAAACACAAGCATACATACCTTATTTTACCTTTAGGTCATCTAGGCTTCTTTCAGCAGCATCCTTGATTGAAGTGTCTTCAACCCCTGGATTTGCTTCTTCTCTTATGTCACCATAACATCATCCATGAATTCCACAAGTTGGAGTTCTTGATTAAACACTTGCTTCCTCTCTAGATTAGTGAACCCTCTGATGAGGATTCCATTAGAGAATCTTGAGGACCTTGTGTATCCCTGTCTAGCAAATGTTTTTCTTTCTAACTTGATGTATGGCGAGCCTTATCCTAGATGACTTATTCCTTTCCTTCAATGTTCAATGAGATTCCAAAGAGCTATGTCCTTCATGTTTGACTGCCATATATTTTGTCTTCCATGATTCCCATGGTGATGTCACGAGCTCTTGTTTCTAATGATTCCATGATGCCACAATGCATCCTATTAACTTGGTCATATCTATAACACAAGATTTAGGAGCTTATGATAGGACCCTTTTGTGAGGGATACCATCTTACTCATAGTAGAGATTTGTTACTCCCTCTTTCCCCCTTTTCTTCATCGTTCTCCATCTTTCCAGTGATATGAGCTTCTTTCTATAATCTTTCCATAGCATTGAATCTTAGCTATACTTATTTTGTCTTGTTGCTAGGACCAAACTTGCCTTTCCATTCTACACATGTATGAGTTCTTTTAACCTTCAATACTTTTGTCATCAAGTTGTCTTTCTCTATTTAGCATAGAGACCATAAGTTGTCGAATGAGGTAACTTTCTTATCCCATGGATATTTGCTACCTTGGTTATCTGTTAGTGCATTATGAATCAATGATGGTTATCTTCCTTCCTAGATCTTGTAGATGGAACCTTATGAAGATATCCTACATCCTTTGATGCCCTTTACTTTCATGTAGATCAGATTTCATCTGACCTTCTTCATTGCACCTTCAAAGAATGAGTTTATCATATACATCTCTTTGATGTCTTCAATATTTATTTATGAGGGCATCTTTCATAAGTACCCCTTTCCATGAATTCAGAGGAGACTTTTTGATATGTTTAATGACTTCAGTTATTCAGAGGACTATGTCCATTCTCCTACTTCATGCAAGGAATCTTGATTACCCATCTAACCTATAGATCTCCTTGCAATCATGAAGTCATTTTACCAAATCGATTAATGAAAATACTTACTTGAGATGTGAAGATTAAATCTTCACCTTGATCGTGTTGGAAGTGGTAGATGCATTAGAACTTCCTCTTGAATGACCTTCTTTCAAATGAGAAAGCCTTTCCTTAATAGAAAAGGTTGCTCCTTTTGATGAGGATGGTTTTCTACTTCTTCGGGTATCTTCTTCTAGGGCAAGGAGATGATTCTTTCTTGAAGATGACCATGCCTTATTGCCTTCAATATATTTTGCCATCTCTTGTAGATAAGGATTGCTCCTAGAGTTTCGATCTTCTCCAAGATGATGTAATCTTTGTTTTTGAGGTCCTTTGAGCTACCTTACTTTGTAGACAACTTGATGAGGGTCTTCGTGGCCTTTTGATGATGACTATGGAGATAAAGGCTCTTGTTGTTGTACACTGCTTGTTGTAGACTAATCCTTCAATCTTGACAGAGCCCTTCAACTTGCTTCGATTCCCTTCTTGAAAACTGATTCTTGTATGTCTCTTTTCTGCCCCTTCTTTTGACTTTAGCACCTTAGCTCTGATACCATGTTGAAGAATCTAGGGCAATTAGAGTTAATTTGATTCTTCTTAGCATGATAACTATTTGTGAGATATTTTGCAATCTTATCATTAGTGTGTGTATTTCTTACTTCATCAAACAGTTACCAAAAATACAAGAGACAAGAACACAAAATATTGGCTTTCTGCCAGGGCCAAAACCTCTCACTCTTTGAGAGGGAAACCCGCACAAAATTCTTCTTATAGAGATTCCAATTGACGAACATCAAGACCATGACCCTTGACCTATTATGCCACTCCAAGACCAAGACGCCAATCCTCTTCTATGTCACCATTGAGATCATCATTATTGCTGCTCCATTGAGGCCATCACCACTGCACCATTGGAATCTTCATTACTGTTGCAACACCATTGTTGCACCTTCACCGAGGTTTGCACCATTGTTGCGCCTTCACTGAGATCTTCTCCTTGCAACTATGTCTCCTTCAAGATCGAGACCATAGCTATGCTTATGAATATAACTTGAAGTTGGTCAAGATAGCGTGTTCTATACTGAGATCCTAATTGAGATCTTGACTGCATCTGGAGGTATGCCGAGACAGTGTGTTGGATAACATCATTACATATATACTGAAACCATTACTGTGCTTTCTTCCTACATCGAGATCTTCATGAGACTGTTCATTATGCCAAGACTATAATCACTAAGAGGCTTTACTTCTGAGTTACCCATCAGAGAAATATAGGACTACTATGCTCATCGAAGCACTGAACCACTACACTTGCCCGAAGTCCTAAACCACTATAATTTTCTCCAAAAACTATCAGATGAATTTGAGTTCTGTGTGACTGTAATTACCCCAAAGTTTTAGAGATGTCTGAGATTCTTGTTGCTTCTTTCTACGTAGACCCTAACTAGGTATATATAGTGGTATGCCCCTATATTTGAGCCGACATGTCCACCAAAAGGATGTGTCTCCATATATGAGCCGACTTGACATGTTATATATATATATATTGAGGCCGACATGACTCCCTTTTACATCATTTTGTTGACTATCTTCTTTAGGAGGATTGTGCTTGTCTTGGAGGGCTGATCTAGACGCTAGGTTGACTCATATATGCTCAAGAGGAGCTCTTATGACTTTGAATCTTTTAATAATAAATCATAAGGCTCTCAATGGGAGCCACTAATAAATAAATAAACCTCTTGCTCATGAAACCCATGTAACAAGACATAAAAATATTCTTTGTTCTTTCTATTACATCATTTACATCAATCATGATTACATGTCATTATGAAGATTGAACCTAGTTACACTTTCTTCAACACGTCTACCCCTAGAAAATATTCACTTCGCCTTTTGAATGACCTCCTCCTTTCCGGCAACTCCACTAGGGTTTTTGGGTGCTCACACTAGCTTTTGCAGCGCTCTCTGTAGATAATTTGTCCTCTTTTATCTTGCCAATATGACACTAGAGAATCACTAGAAAATTCCCCGTAATTCTTCTCCTGAATTTTCCGCTACTCCCTCTCTCAGATGCTCTCTCTTTGGCTCAATCTGCGCCCGTGCTGAATCACTGCAACAGAGTTGCTCGATCTACCTTGGCTAAATTGCTCTCCCTCTTTTGTCTTTCTCCATCCCATCAACTTGCTCTTATAATCTCTCGTTGGAGCACCACCGACCAAGATCTAATCATGATCGATGGCTAAGATCTTCTTAGACTTGATCCAAGTCATTTTTTGGAAGTCTCTAGAGCATAAATCGATCTACTCAATTAATTCCCATTAATTAATCAATTTTCCTAAGTTAGACTAAGGAACTTTTTAATTATTGATTAATTAATTTAATTGAGCGATCTCTAGGTGTTTTCTTCCAAAACCTTTTTTGGTTATCAAAGATCTCATGTTCCTTAGCCTCTTAGACACAAATTGAGACTAGAACACATGTCCATTGCTGCCACATCATCTAGAAACTGACACTCCCTCTTAGAGAGGAAGGTGTTCTCCACTATACCCATCTATTCTTGAAATAGATGAATTTAGCTCTTCCTAGAGCTTTTGTGAGTATATTTGCAACTTGCTACTCTGTGGGAACATATTGTATCTAGACTACTCCACACTGCACACAATCTCTGATGAAATGGTATGGTATGTCTATATGCTTCGACCTATCATGAAACACTGGATTCTTAGAGAGCTTGATGCAACTTTGATTATAATAGTAGATATAGGTCGCCTCTATCATCTAAATGAACAGACTCACTAGCAGCTTCTAAAGCCAAATAGCTTTGCATGCGGCCATGCTAGCTTCCATGTACTCTACTTCTAAAGAGCTCAGTGCCACAAACTTTTTCTTCCTGCTCCACCAAACTCCAACCCCTCATCCAATGTTGAAGTAGCACCCAAATGTACTCTACCAATCCATTGAATTGTCTACCTAATATAAATCTGTGCACCCACATAACCTGACACCATCACCTCGAGTATATCTCAAGCCATACTCGACTATGTCGTGCAAATACCTCAATATATGCCTCGTTGTTGTCCAATGCACTCTCTTTGTTGTCCAATGCACTCTCTTAGGCTCCACCATAAACTGATTGAGAGTGTTGACCACGAAGCAGATTTCTGGCCTCGTGTTGACCATATACATGAGGAAACCGATGAGTCGTCTATAAAAGGTTGGGTCAACGTCCTCATCCTCTAATGCATCTATCTTCCCCGAGTTCGTAATCATAAGCGTAGACATAGGTCTACAATCCTGCATCCTGAACCTCTTCAAAATCTTTGTAGTTTACCTCCCTTGATCAAGGAATATTTCTCTGTCCCTCTGCCATACTTCTATGGCAGTCAACTGTGAAGGTTATACCTCTTGGGAACCTCATTAGATAGAAGTCATCCAGGACAAGGCTCATCATACAAAGGTAACATCTACCAGATAGGGATATACAAGATTATCTGATGAAATCCTCATCAGAGGATTCACTGATCTAAAAAGGAAGCAAGTGTTTTCATTAGGAACTTCAACTTGTTGAATTCGTGGGATGATGGTGTGATGACATAAGAGATGAACCAGATCAAGGGGTTGAAGATCTTTTCAATCAAGGAAGCTACTAAAAGCAGCCTACATGACCTATGGGTAAATGAGGTATGTGTGCTTGTATTAAATATTATAAAGTCATGTTGTATGGTTGTAAGTAACATGGATCACTGGTCTATCTTTAGAAGCATGATCAAGGAAAATAATCTCCTCCTCTGAAAGGAGACAGGAAGGCATAGGTCACACTAGATGAAATCAACATAATATGTACTGATATGAAAATGAGGTGGTCAACAACAACTAGAGGAACTCTGATTGGAAGTTCTTGGGAATATCATGTGTGAATAAAGGAAGGAAGAGATCGTGAGATATGCAACCATGGTAAAGGCAATCAACATCCAAAATACCAAGAATATTTGACTAGTAAATCTTCCAAAAAGATATGAAGACTCTAATGAAAGAGATGGAGACCCTTGACAATGGATATCTTTGGAGATATGTCAACATGTATGCAGAACATTGATGCACACTGGAAGATGTCATGATGAAAGACCATCACAAAGGTACTTTTCATTTAAGTGTTCATTTTTTTTATTTGAACAAATATCTGGATGGGTTTATGCAAGTCTACCAAGGGAAGAACTGTGGATGTCTTCTGATTACATGACATGAAGCAAGGACAGATAAAGACTAATGGATCACTTTCTGATGAAAGGAATAATGACATGACTGGCCCATGGATGAAAGTGATGGACGGTTTGTGCCCTATGAAGAAGCCACAAAAGATGAAGACTCCTTGACAAATAAATTCATGACATTGAAGGAAGGAGCTCTTCAAGCAGCTAGTTGAGGAGTTGTTGTAGGTCCTTAATTAAAAGGGAGCCTAAAAACAAGTTTCTTACTTGGAATTGTGAAAATTCCTAAACCCGGAATCCCTACTGCAACAATTTGATGTTGCTTATCCTACTTGTTAATTCATGCAAGTTATTTACGGTGTTCTACTGTCAATATCAAAGTCAATAAAACTACAGCCTTCACTTAATTAATTAATTGTTGAAACAAGAAAACTGAGCACAAGAGAAAAACATCACACAGGACATTGTTGTTTTTGGACAAATATCCTCGGAAAAACCCAATGTGGGAAAACCGTTGCAACAGCTCTGAGGTTTTTATTGTTAAGCAGAAGTTATATCTTAATACAAACTCTAGATGCCTTGTTGGCAATCCAATACAAAAAATATCACTCGGCAAAAGAAATTAGTGAGATTACCTCACTCTACACTGCAAGTCCCGGTTGATTCGGCAACTGAACCAATAAGTCCCCGGTTACCTTTGCGCTGCCCCTACGCAGTCATTGCTTGGGCCTGCGTCACTGCCTCTTGGAACTACGTCACCTCCTCCACTAGAATTATTTGCTTTCAGGGGCCTTGACTTCAGCCCTCCCAAATCAAAACATCAGACTCCCAGCAAATTCAGACTTCTGCTCCTAAAGCTCCACGTGGCCCCTGTTTGAGCCTTTCCTGGCTCTACGTCATCCTCTCTGGGCACTGCACTGCCTCTTCTATGTCTTCCTCTGCCTCTCTGCTGAGTATTCTTAGCTCCAGAGAAGATTCTCCAGCCAAAACTATCCTTGACCCTCTTTGGTGATCATTACGAAATTACTATTCTACCTTGCCTCACTAATTCGATCTGACTGATCAACTCTTGGTGTGTTTTCCAAATGACCCTCAAGCAGCCCTGAATAATCTTCTCGTTGACATTCAACAACCCAGATTAGAAGCCAATCAATGGCTAAGATCATTTTGACTTGATCCTTGTCTTCTTCTAGAAGTTACACTCATAGTTAGATTAATGCCCATTAATTATTTTAATTTCCTAAGTTTAGACTTAGGGACCCATTAAAAATAATTAATTATTTTAATAAAATTGTTTCTTGGTGGAATTTCTCAAAACTCTTTTTGGGTTCTTTGGAATACATGTGCCTAAGACTCCCTGCAAAATTTGAGACTTAGAGCACATCCAATGCTACCATAAATCAACAGGAAGAAACTTGGAAATTCATAAGCCAAGGGGGAGCTTAGGTACATTCCTTCCTTAGGAATGAGTACATTTTGTCCTCCCTAATTGAGAGGGAGAGATAGACACATCATCTAGTCTTCACCTAGGAAGACAGAATGGAGGATTGGGTAAATATCTAGCATCCGATGCTCTTTGACGATGAGATAGGGCATCGAAGATAAGGGTAGTCATAGAGGACCGATATTTTTTTAGGACTGGCTACCCAAGATAAGAATGGTCCAAAGTAGGTCATACTTTGTGAAGACCCGGGTGGAGTATGTACCTTGAGAGACAATGATTATGGTGTCTATGAATCATTGGTCTCGCCGTTATCGTGCTTTGATCATGTGGATAGAGTTGTTAGTCAAGGCCTTGCTATGTGACAATGTTGGTTGATATGATGCTATACAGATGGGTTACCAATCTGACTCCTATGAGAAATTCTTTAGATTGAGAATGACCAAGTACCATTATGAGTACCTCCCTAGTTAAGAGGGAGTTTTGAAAAGTGTAATTAGGTTCGGTCTTCATAATGACATGTAATTGTGATTTTTGTAAATGATGAAAAGAAGAAAATAAAATTATTATTATGCCTTGCTTCATGGCTTTCATGAGCAAGAGGTTTTATTTTTAGATGGCTCTCATTGAAAGCCTTTAGGATTTGTCATATAAGACATACAAAGTCAATGTCATGTATGAAGAATGTCTATAAAATATCTAGAAGCCCTCCAATGACAAGCACTAAGTCATCCTTTTGAAGTCGGCCTCAAAACAGAGAGTATAAGCTCATGCAGCTCATCTTATGAAAGATACACCTATTTGAAATATAGGTCAGCTTATTTATTGGACAGACTACTATAAATACGTGGCTAGGATCTTCACATTTGACATAGTTTAGAAGTTCGATATCTCTGAGTTTTTCGGGTCACAATCACAGAGTTCGGATATGAGTATAGAAGGAGCTCGGACTTGGGAACAAAAATGGAGATTTGGTATTGTCAAGGGAATTCGGATCCCTCTGAAATTTGTATCGCAGAGGCTGTGAAAAAGGATAAGGGACTAGTTCGAATAGCATTACAGTTATGAATTTCGTTTCTATGAAGGAAGCCTTAGATTCAGTGCTATCTCAGAAAACATGTTTCAGTCCTCACAGTGATTATAGGTTTAGTACTTATAGTAACAAGGATATATGGATCTCAATTCAAAGGATGACCATCACAGAAATAAGTTCTCGAGAATGTGACAGCAAGAAGGTCTCACAGTAAAGAAGATCTCAATGTGGAGAGAGTGATAAGATCTCGATGATAACTATGTCTTGATGCAAAGAAGGTCAAAGGTCTTCATGCAAAGAAGGTCGAAGCGGAAGAGGAGTCAAGAAGAAGAAAAGACAATCAAGAGAACTAGTGTCTTGGTCTTGGAGTGGCTAATAGGTAAAGGGTCTTTGTCGTGGTATTCGTCAATTGCAATCTCTATAAGAAGAATTTGTGTAGGTTTTCCTCTCAAAGAGTGAGAGGTTTTGGCCCTGGCTCATAGCCTACATTTTGTGTCTCTTGTCTATTTATGTTTGTGCATTGATAGTTGTTTGATGAAGAAGAACACTAATAACTTAATCAAAGAGAATATCCTAATCTAATTAAGTAAAAGATACTCCCAAGCAGTTAGTAATGGAAGAGAAATCACCTAATTCATGATGCCCTAGATTTATCAACAACTTATCCCGTGAAAGGAATTGGGATTGTTACTCTTCACTTAAATCAAGGTCAACCCCTTCATCTATAGGAAGTATTGTATGTACCTGATCTGAAAAGGAACCTAGTCTCTATTTATGTGATGGAAGATAAAGGTTTCAAGGTTACATTTGTCGATGGGAAGGTTCGTGTTTGGCAAAGGAACCCGAAAGATGCAATCACTCTTAGATTTAGAGTTGAAGGTCTCTATTAGCAGGTTGGAGGAAGTTCGTTGGGAGAAATGACTTGTGATACTTCTCTTCAATCCGAATTATGGCACCGAAGATTTGCTCACCTTCATTATAAATCCTTACCTGATGTAAGGAAGATGGTCACATATATGTCTGAATTCAACTTAGATCATGAAGGTGTTTGTCAGGGTCATGCAGCTAGAAAACATACAAGGGGACCATTCCCCTCAAGTCAAAGTCAAACTATCGATATTCTTCAATTAGTCCATTCTGATCTATCTGGTATGTTACCTGTAACATCTTTGGGAGGATATTTGTACTATGAAATTTTTGTGGATGACTTCTCGCAAAACATGGATCTATTTCTTAAAGAAGAAGGACGAAGTGTTCAAATGGTTCCACTCTTTTAAATCCTTGGAGGAGAATCAAACAAGGAAGAAGATCAAAATATTGAGGACCAATAATGGAATCGAATATGAGTCAAAGAAATTTAATGACTATTGTAGAGAAGCTGGAATGAAGAGGGAGACCACTACTATATATACTCCTAAACAAAATGGATTTGCTAGAAGGAATACTCGAACTATCATGAAGCTACCCATGCCATGCTTCATGACCAAGGCCTACCGAAGTTCTTATAGGGAGAAGTTGCAAACAACGTTGTGTATGTTCAAAATAGATGCCCACATCAAGCGTTGGACTTCAAGGCACCCGAAGAAGTTTTCACCAGTAAGAAACCTGATGTTTCTTATTTTAGAATTTTTGGTTGTCCCGTATATTTTCATGTGCCGAAAGAGAAAAGAAACAAGCTAAATGTATATGAGAAGAAAGGAACATTTGTGGGCTACAATGAAACTTGAAAGCATATAGAATTTATGTGCCTGGTCAAAGAGAAGTGGAAATAAGTCATGATGTCACTTTCGATGAAGATTTTGCCTTTGGGAAAGTTTGAGATCTTCCTATCCCTAGGAACAACAATGATGATGATGCGGGAAAGCAAGATGAACCTTCGACTAATAACCCAATGCCCAACGTTGACTGTATGATGGATCCCATTGATCCACCTCCAAATGAGCCCTCTACTTCAAGAAAAATACCGTTGTGGCTCAAAGATTCTCTTGAAGATGTTGCGATACATATTGCATCAAGGGGGACATTTTGTGAAAGCAAGAAACTGAACAGGTACCAAGGGTACTTAGCTGCCATGAGTACCATTGTACAATTTGAGCCATGTACATTTGAAGTTGTGAAACAAGAAGTCTGGCAGGATGCGATGAATAAGGAATATGAATCAATCATGAAGAATGATGTCTGGGATGTGGTTCCCAGACCCAAGGACAAGTCTTTGATCACTTCAAAATGGCTTTACAAAATCAAACATGGAGCTAATGTGAGTGTTGAAAAGTTCAAGACCAGGTTTGTTCCTCGAGGCTTCTCTCAAAAGGAAGGAGTAGACTATGATGAGATATTGGCACCAGTTACCCGATATACCACCATCCGTTCGATCATAGCCCTTGTTGCCTCGCAAGGTTGGAGCCTACACCAAATGGATGTCAAAACTGCTTTTTTGCATGGCTCACTTAAAGAGGAATTCTATGTAGAACAACTCGAGGGTTTCAAAGTTCAATATCGTAAGATACATGTATGAAGGTTGAAGAAATCCCTCTATGGGTTGAAGCAAGCCCTAGGGCATGGTATGAGAGGATTGATAGCTATCTTATGAAGTTGGGATTGACAAGGAGTGATGCTAACTCGAACCTATACTTCAAGGTTGAAAAGGACAAGCCTCTCATTCTGGTCCTTTATGTGGATGATCTCTTTCTGACAGGTGATGACCCTCTCATTCATCAATGCAAGAGGCAGTTGGCTTCCGAATTCGAGATAAAGGACCTAGAATTGATGCACTACCTCCTAGGACTGGAAGTATAGCAAAATCCAGGGGAGATTTTCTTTCTCAAGGAAAATACATTGTGAAGCTACTTGAGAGATGTGGGATTGCAGATTGTAAGTCTATGTCTACTCTGATGGAACTCAACTTCAAGAAGCTATGTGGAAGTGTTGTTGGGCCTGGATTAGCTAACCCTTTCGAGTATCGTCAACTTGTGGGGGGCCTAATGTTCTTGGTAAACTCTTGTCCTGACATATGCTTCGTTGTGTACACGTTGAGTCAATTTATGGTTGAGCCTCATCACATTCATTGCGTTGCTGCTAAGAATCTCTTGAGATATCTCTGAGGCACCATCCACTATGGTCTGAGATACTGTCGGGAATTTGAGGCTACATGGATATACAGATGTTGATTGGACTGGCAGTGTGGTGGATCATAAGAGCATGTCTGGGTGTTGCTTCTCGTTAGGGTCTTCTTCAATATCTTGGATGAGCAGGAAGCAGAAATCTATTGCTTTAAGCACCGCCGAGGCCGAATACGTTGTTGCGAGTATGGTCTGTTGTGACGTTGTTTGGTTGAGGAATCTCTTCAGTGAGCTATTTGAGCAAGTGCTAAACAATACCGTGATCTTCTACGACAACCATAGTGGGATTCGCCTTTCATAGAATCCCTTGTCCCACAATCACTCCAAGCACATTAATATCAGTACCACTTTATCCGAGATATGGTACAATGGGGAGCTATAAGGCTCCAACACATTAGGACAGATGAGCAGGTCACAGACATTCTCATGAAGCCTTTGGGGAAATTCAAATTCTTAACCTTCCGAGAGAGACTTGGAGTCATGGAAATACCCTCGTATGAGGGTCCCGTATGAGTTGGACACTGAGCTCCTGGGGGATTGGGGTACTTCTTGGAGCTATAAGCGACCACAGGGTGAGTGGCTCACCTTCCCCTAGTGGTGCACTAGATACAGGGTGAGTGGTTCACCTTCCTCTATGATACCCCATGATGGTTTTCATGTGTGTAGGATGAGTGGTTCACTATCCCCTACGATTGCGGACACATGTATGTAGGGTGAGTGGTTCACCTTCCCCTACGATTGACATATGCATAGGATGAATGGTTCACCTTCTCCTATGGCATATGAGCAAGATGAGTGGTTCACCTTCTCCTGCGACACCCCAATAGCCATCCTACCCATGGAGTCTGGTACTCATGGGAAGTACCTCTCATATAGCCAATGAGTTGGGGAAAGTGGTTAGAGACCATAGCACTACCGATAGACGCATCGTGTACTGTCGTACTCCCTATGACTAGGATGCATGGTGTTCAACAACTTGATGTAGGATCAAGCACTGACTTTTGTCAATGGAGAGTGGTAAAGTCTTGTGACTCACTCTCGATCACTTCTTTTCCATTATTACTTCATGGTTCAGCAGAGCAGAGCAATGATACCATAGATGGTACATGATGACAGGTGGAATTCTCCCTAGTTGAAAGGGAGTGTTAAAATTGGTAATTAGGGCCAAATTCCAGCTTGGGACAGCTCATATGATGGAGATGATTATTGCATTAAGTTCCTCTTTCGAGAGGTCCAAGTTTGATATAAAGATCATCTCATTTGAACAAGCAGAAGTGGAATTTTGAATTTATTCTCTCTCATGCACAAATTTTCAAGGTCGGCCTCAGTCAAATGTAGGCTCAAGAAGCCCAATGGATGTGTCTCCTCACCCTCAATGAATTGTATAAATAGGAGTGACCTCTCTCTTCATTTGGACATCACTCACTCACACATCCTTCTCTCTCTCCACATCAGATTGGTTCGTACAGCTTGGGATCTTCTCTCTCTCACGCACATGTGGTAAGGAGGCCGAAATTCTAGATTGCAAACCAGCGTTGACTAGTGTTGACTAAGGATAGTTTGACTTGTTTTGACTACATTTTCTTGGTTAGATTTTTTATTTCTAGAGGTCGTACTTGCTAGCACAGAAATAGAGGCATTTGGGGTAGCTTGACCTACATTGATTGCAAGACTGTTTGATTGCAGCATGTTGATTTGGGGTAGCATAAGATGTGCTCTAGCCACGAAATTTGGTGGAGAGGTTAGAGCACATGAGATCTCCAATACCCAGAAAGGGTTTGGGTAGATTCTAAATAGATTAGGAGATATTAAAATAATTAATTTTTTAATGTAGTCCCTAAGTCGAAAATTAGGGAAAATAAAATATTAATGTGTATTAATATTAATTTGTGTTAGAGTGGTCCAAAAGACATGGATCAAGCCAGATCTAATCTTAGTCGTTGATTAGAGACTTAATCTCGGATGTTGAGATGTCAACAGGAAAAGTATAAGAGGAGGCTTGAGGGTCACTTGGAGAGCACACTAGAGTGATCAGTGATTCTATTCTCTAGAGCAGGGTTTGCTAAGAGAGATAGAATCAGTGATCGAGAGAGCAACTGAGGGGCGTTGAGTACAGGGAAACAAAAAAGGCAGAGATTGTGCCAAGAGAGCAGCGCAATAGCCAAGGAGAGTAATGCAGAGCCAGCAAGGGCTCACGCAGGGCCATGCAAAGACAGCCAAGTGTTGCGCAGAGAACCAGAGAGGCCAGCGTGTCTGACGCAGAGGCCCAGAAAGCTGACGTAGGGTCTCCTAGGGATGACACAGGGCCAGTGTGAGACAGAGAGGGGCTGACGCAATCCAGATTGGGCAGACGCTGGCATTGTAGAGCAGTGTTGTGCTGAGGAGCTGTCAGAAGGATTTTCCAGGTTTTCAACCAGGAGATTTCTCTCAAACTGTGAAGTATAGCTGCTAAGGAAATTCTCTATTGGGTAGGCCAGTTTTGACACCCAGATTGTACTTTGATATTGCTTAATAAGAAAACCCTCAAATAGTTGCATCGGTTTTCCTGCATTGGGTTTTTCTGAGAACATTGGTCCAAAAATAATGGTGTCATGTGGTGTGTTTGTTCTTGTTTCTTTTAGTTGTTGATCTATAATATGTTGAGCATGCACTGATGTTTATTTTCAGTATTTACTTTGTAAATAACTTGTTAAAGAAAAATAACAAGTAGGTAGGAATAAATCAAAATAAGCGCATGAAGAGTTTCTAAACTAAGTAAACTTAGAAACTTCAACATGGTATCAGAGCGTGATTGCAGATCATAGAAGGACTAAAATACATCAGTCGAGCAGAGAAATAGCAGCAGAAAACAACTGTCCCAAGATGACAAGTTGTTTCTAGCAGCGCAGAAGCCAAGAAGTGTGATGCAGAGCCAGCCAAATCCATGCAGAAGAAGTCGAGATCTGCATAGAGCCTCAGAGAGGCTAGTGTTATTGACGCAGAGGGCTAGAGGGTTGACGCAGGGCATCCCAGGGTTGACGCAAACCTATCTAGGGTGACGCAGAGCCAGCGTGAGGTAGAGAGGGGCTGACACAGTTCACAGAGAGGCAGTTGTTGGAGTATAGAAGGCTGCAGAAATATTGCAGAGTGGAGCTAGTGAGGTACTATAGTCAGAACAATACTTGACAGAGTAGGGCCAGAGGAGTTGTTACCGAGGGTTTCTAGCCAAGGAACCTGGATCAAACAGTGCAATTGCATAAGACGATCATAGTAGGGAGCATCTCGACAAGCGGCAGAAGGATTTCCAGGAGGGAAATCAAGACTCAGAGGGAGTCCAGAAGAGAACTTCCAGACGGGAAGTAGAGACTCAGAGGAGTAGTCTTCCAGACAGGCGATGATTGAAGGGAGAGTCTTCCGAGTAACACAGATGTAGAGGGAGTTGCAATGCAGATGCAGTGTTGGGAGGAAGGACCAGCACCAGCATGGATGTAGAGGGAGCTATCGTACAGAGGCAACAATGGCAGTGGCATAACCATGGGCAGCAGTACAGGAGGCAGTAGTGTAGAGGATGGCGGACAGGAAGGCCTAGCATCAGCCCAGGTACCGATGTCGGATGATCAAAGTAATACTTAGTGAGGGGTATTACTAGAGCACAATCCTCGCTAAATATGAGTGTTGATTTGGGGTAGCATTGCATATACTCTAGCCACGAAATTTGGTGGAAAGGTTGGGGCACATGAGATCTCCAATACCTAGAAAGTGTTTGGGCAGATTCTAAACAGATCAGGAGATATTAAAATTATTAATATTTTAATGGAGTCCCTAAGTCTAAACTTAGGAAAAATAAAATATTAATGTGTATTAATATGAATGTGTGTTAGAATGGTCCAAAAGACATGGATCAAGCCAGATCTAATCTTAGCTGTTGATTAGAGACTTAATCTTGGACGTTGAGATGTCAACAGGAAAAGTATAAGAGGAGGCTTGAGGGTCACTTGGAGAGCACACTAGAGTGATCAGTCATTCTATTCTCTAGAGCGGGGTTTGCTAAGAGAGATAGAATCAGTGATCGGGAGAGCAACTGAGGGGCATTGAGTACAAAGAAACAGAGAAGGCAAAGATTATGTCGGGAGAGCAACGCAGTAGCCAAGGAGAGTAACACAAAGCCAGCAAGGGCTCACGCAGGGCCACATAGAGGCAGCCAAGTGCTGTGCAAAGCACCAGAGAGGCTAGTGTGTCTGACGCAGAGACCCAGAAAGCTAATGCAGGGTCTCCTGGGGCTGACGTAGGCCCAGCGTGAGACAAAGAGGGGCTAACGCAGTCTAAATTGGGCAGACACTGGCGTTGCAGAGCAATTTTGTGCTGAGGAGCTACTGGAAGGATTTTGCGGGGTTTCAGCCAAGAGATTTCTCTCAAACTGTGAGGTATAGCTACTAAGGAAATTCTCTGTTGGGTAGGCTTTGTTGGGTAGGCCAGTTTCGGCACCTAGATTGTACTTTGATATTGCTTAATAAGAAAACCCTCAGATAGTTGCACCGGTTTTCCCGCATTGGGTTTTCCGGGGACATTGGTCCAAAAATAATGGTGTCATGTGGTGTGTTTGTTCTTGTTTCTTTTAGTTGTTGATCTGTAATATGTTGAACATGCACTGGTGTTTATTTTCAGTATTTACTTTATAAATAACTTGTTAAAAAAAATAACAAGTAGGTAGGAATAAATCAAAAAAAGTGCATGAAGGGTTTTTAAACTAAATAAACTTAGAAACTTCAATATTGACTGAAGTTTGGCCGAGTTTGACTAAGGCTAGGTGGATTGTTTTGGATTGACTTTGACCCTTCCTGGAGGCCAAGTTGAATACCTTTGACCGAACTGCAAAGGAGAAGTTTTGTTGTTGATTTGACCAATGTTGACTTTCTGGATAGGGCTACAGTTCACTGCTGATTTTGATAGGGTTGTTTTGATTGTATATTGGGCAAGTAAATTTGATCTATGTGCTCTCTCTCTCTCTGCTGAACTATTGAATAATAATAAGAAGATTTGATCAAAGGGTTTTGCCTTATTGGGGTTTTTCCTTGGCATCTGCCAAATCTAGTGTCGCTCTTGTCTTAGCTTGTTTTCTACATATGTTTTTATGTTCTATCTACATTTACTGTCAATGTAATTAAGTTAATGTGATTGCTACTGGAAATAATTGGAAATTGTCATTGGGATGCTAAAGGAGCATTGAAGTAAATTGTGTTAAGTATAGAACATACCATTGTTATCTTAAATTAACAACAAGGGTTTTGAAAAATAATTTTTGAGAAATATTTTTTATGGATATTTTCTTTGACAAATGGCTAAAAATATTTTAGAAATACAATGCACACTATAGCCTTAGCGAAGTTTAAATCAACCATATAAATATTTGGGATCCAAACAAAGTCAGTTCATGCCCACAGTTTGTGAACTTGGAAACCAAGGACTAGGGTACCTACAACAATGTGTATGTATCTCAAGAAAATCTGCTTTATCCCCATCTAATGAAAACCAAATTTTATCATTTACCAACACAACATAGGAAAGCCTGTAGCCAGCACATACCACAAATCAACGAACACTGAACACCTTGAACTACACCCCAAAGTCTTTATTATGATAGAAATAAAAGTTCCCAGCTGGACAATAGTGTTACATCAATGCTTCAACAACAATTTCTTAGCCATAAATCAGATAGCTAGAGACTCAAATAACCCTCTAATTTATAGATAAATCCTCCTAGTGGAAAAATAATGGCTAGTTTGCTTGATCCTTGTCAAAATAATCTCAGTCGTCAAAAAATACTTGATCATCTTTTAATCTTAGCTATTGAATTTTAATTTTCGAGGAATTTTCGAATTTATCATTTAATTCCATTTTGATTAGCTCAAAATTAATTATTTTGAACTAATTTATGAAAAAATTGACTTTGACTTAACAACCAAGGTCCAAGGTTCCAATTTTTTTTAAATATCCAATAATTCCTTGGTGGAAGACCTTCAAAAATTAGTTCTTTTAAGACCCACAAGTTTTTCCACTTGAAGAATTTAATTTCTCTAAGACATTTTAATTTGACTCTAATTAATTAATTTTCTGGCTTAGGATTTAATATTTGCCGGAAAAATTAAGTAATTGACACTTTAGGGGATTTAATGTTTTTTCCACTCTCTAATATTTTAACCATGGTGTCTAAGTATGAGGGACCATGCATTAAATTTTTTGTTTACATAAGATTTACAATTCAATCATCAAAGGGGGAATACTCTTTTGGCTTAGACCCTCAAAATACATACCCAATCTGCGACACAACATGATCTAGTAGACCAAGTGATTTGTAGTAAAATGATTTAGCCAACTAACTTAAATTATTCTCAAATCACTTTTACATAAGGCTCGACTAGAACACTAGGACTCACTTAAGACTTTTATGAAGAATTCCACCCTAGCTTTGTGATAAAGTTGGAGGGAAAAAATCTACTGACCATCCATGTTTAGAAACATGAATAAGTCAGTGAGACGAAAAACATCCTAGGAAAAAACTCACCAAAATAATAAGCTTACCTAGGTCGTTACATACATTCATGGTCTTACTAGCATCATTTACATTACAAAACTTGTAGAATGGGTTTACAATGACACATAAATTGCTAACAAATGATCCGATCTTGTTGAAAAAATTGGTATTTCTACTTCCTTGGAACTTTGACAAATATGAGCTCAACATGACCCATTTTGGTGGGTAATAGGCCCACCATATCCTTCATTTAAAAAATGCCTAACAAATTCACCTTATCATTTAAGAAAATGTTGAGGTTGGTTCAAGCCACAATCTAGTTAGCAAAGCATTTTTCTTTATTTTAAAAATATGCCATAATAGGTCATCTCAATAAACTCTACAAGGTTGGCCCTAGTTAAATCCTTTATGCGCACACATATAACAAGTGATTCCATATGTTTAAACCTCCATCTAGGGATCCTGTTAGTGCAAGTCACTACTATCCTCCAATCAAATTGGGCTTCTATAGGTATAGATTAGGGCCTTAATCCTCCAACAAAGGTAGAAGCATTAGATTTAATAATCTCATATGCAACTTGTTGGGTTACTCCATCAGTTCATTGGGAAAATATTTATTCTGCAAACACAATTCATCACTTGGATATAGGTTCAAGCTTTGTCGTTTGTTTGCAAACTTGGCATAACACCTACCAGGGGTCCTCTTATCAATTGGAGCCAACCTGGCATAACACCTACTAGGTGTCCTCTTATCTATTGGAGCCAACCTTCAGGCCAACCTGTCATAACACCTACCAGGTTTCATAGCAATGATCGCCCAATATGGGTGCAAAAATCTGTTGAAGATGGTCTTCAATTATCTTGAGTTGCCCAATGATTATAGTAGATTAATCAAAGGTTGTTGGTACAGGCTTTATTTTTATCTGTTTTTGTTGAGGTACAGTGTTGTGGACTGCAATAATCAATGTCCCTGGACCCATACCCTACTACTTGTGCCTTAAGTCTGGAAGAGAGGATAGGCTTGGGCCATAGACAGGAGGTAAAGCATAACTAGAAAATGTGATGTGGTGACTACTGGATGAATTGCCTCATGATGAAACCTTATCCCTACATGATACAATCTTCAGGATGTCTTACAAGTGCATGCCATAGATCCATATTTCTCATTTATGATAGTGGGGTCCACCATGCCATCACCGAGTAGGTTTAATATCATACATAGTAATGGATAATAGTTACCTAAACAAGTGGTGGGTAACAAGACCAATGGATGAACATTGATAAATGTTTGCTGAGAAATTATGGATGGAATTGTGTATAGGATATTTAATCCTGTCCAACTTTTCGGGTGGACACTCCACCCAACATTAGGGACCAGAGAGTATAGAATGAATATAAACGAGTGCTAGTGAGCCTCTGAAAAGATAAGAAAATAATTAGGCTTTAGGTAAAAATAATAAATTAATGAAGAAGCCATTAAGGGTCAAGCCAAAAAAGTTAACAATTAAGATTTGAATAATAAAAATTAAATAATTTACAAAGAGGAAAAAGTTTTAAATGTTAAGTCAAAAGAGGTTAGATAAATTTATGATTAAAAGTAACAATAATAATAAAAAGAGTAAAATTTTTATATTAAATAATTAAATAATTAACAAGGGGGGAATATTTAAAAATCATGTCAAAAGGTTAGAAAAATATTTTTGATTCAAATATTAAGAATAACAATTCAAAAAAAGAAAAGAAGGGGGAACAACGAAGGATAATAAATAATATCCTTCTGAACCGAACAAACAAGGAAGAAATCAAGAAAAAAATGTTATTTTATAATTTTATTTTATTTTATTTTGAAAAACAATGAAAAACCAAACACAAATTAGTGAGATTAGATCAATTTAGAGAGAATAAATCTATCATAATAAATTAGACAAACAAGAAAGAGAAAGAGAACTGATTTAAGATCAATAGAGAAGAAACGAGGAAATAAGCAAAGAAAAAACCGGGAGGAATGAAAATAATTTAATGAGAAGAGTGATGGATAACATGTTTCTAGGATTGGCTCAATTTAAATCCATCTTCTCTATTGAAATTATTGGGGTGCTTCTCGATTTCAAAGGCCTCCCTGCTGATGTGAGCGTTGTGAAAAGGAATAAGGGCTAAGATTTTGGATTGACCAAAGAAAACAAGATGTTTAGAATTAAATGAGTGTTCAGCAATGGTTGACTTTGATAAATGAAGATGGTTGGTGTCAGCAATATGCTCCTTCTAGCAAGCTTTGAAGGGACGACCTGTCTGACCAATATAAGACTTCCCATATGAACAGGGAATTTAGTAAACCCTTGAACATAGCATGGGGTCAGTCTTACCTTTGGATGACTGAAACATCTGCTTCAAAGTTCTTTGCAACTTAAAGGTGGTTTTAATTTTTCTTTTTAATAAGATTTTTGAAATGAGGTCAATGGTCCCTTTAATATAAGGAAGAGAGACTTGCGCTTGGGGAGGAGTGGAGTGTGAAAATTCCTATCTTGAAGGAACCCCTACTGCAGCAAAACTGAATTTACTTTCCTACTTGACTTTAATATACATTATCAAGTTATTTTATGAAAAATGTTGAAGTAAATTACTTTTTCAGCCTACACCAATTTAATTTGATTACATGAAACAAGAAACTGAGCAAAGAACAAGATACATAGGACACCATTATTTTTGGACAAAATAGTCCCTGGAAAAATCCAATGTGGAAAAATTGGTGCAGCAGCTCTAAGGGTTTTATATTATTAAGCAATAGTTCTGAATACAATGGTGGATGCCCTCCCGACAATCCAGTTACAGACAAAAATATAATGGAAGAAAACTGAGTGAGATACCTCACTTCACCCGGCGATTTCCCGTTGATCCGGCAGCAGAACTGGCTAACCCCGGCTATCTCTGCGTTGTCTCTTCTACCTCTTGGAGCTTCTGCATCAACCTTCCCAGGCGGCTCCAATAGCTCCCTGGTAGTCCATATTTTTGCACGAGGGTAGCCTCACTTCTCTGCTAGCCCTTCTAGCTCTGCACCAAGACTATGTGGGCCCAGACTTGCCCAACGTCAGTCCCTCTAGGTGTTGCGCTGACTCCACTAGTGGCTCTCTACCTCTCTGCCCAGTATTCCTGAACTATCCTTGCCCCTCTGCTGCAAAATGATCACTTAGTTCGAATTTCTTAGCTTTGTAGCCCCAAAAATTGAACTCTAGATCAATTTGTTCTCTCTGTGTGTCTTTCTAAATGAACCCCAAGCCTCCTTCTTATATTGTTCTCATTGACACTTCAATGACCAAGATTAAGTCTCTAATCAACGGCTAAGATTAAAACTTGACTTGATCTGCAAGTTAGGACATTTAAGAAATGTTATGTGCAATCATAAAGCATACATGATACATTATAATTTATTACATTTAAACATTATGATGAAATTTACGTCACATTTACTCATGAGTGATCATATAATGAAAATAAAAATATCGGAATATCCAAAAGCAACCTTTATTATATATCCAAATCTCAAAATCAGCCTTTATTATATATATGAGGCTGCAAGTACAATAACAACTATAAGGCTGCAAGAACTATAGAGACAAAAGACTAATCCTCATCATCATAATCCTCATCAAAAATAGAAGAAGAACCATGCTCAACAGTGGATGGTGGTGTTGAAAAAGATGATGGGCCAATTCCACTTCCAAGCTAGACCTCAATATTCAGGGCAGCAAGAGAGAGATCCAAATCAGGACTTTCTGCATCCACATCCCATTTTTTAGAAGGACCACTGGCAACTAGAAGCCACTTTAGTCGCCCAATAAAAAAATAGAAAACAAAATAATAAAAAAATCATAAGAAAAATTCAAGTTGCATGAGGAAACTCCACCATATAGTCCAGAATCTCATTTCTGGCCGTATTGGCCATGTTTCCTCCTTGATAAATGGGCCAGTACGGCCGGAAACATGTTTCTGGGCCGTACGGTACAAGTTTCCTCGTTTCCATTTCGACCCACATTTCCTGCAACATAGTTCTCACCCATATTTTGAATAATACCCATTAATACTTTAATTTTCCTAAGTTTAGACTTAGGAACCCCATTAAAAATATTAACTATTTTAATAAAATACAATCCGGTTGGAATTTCACCAAATGGTTTTTGGATTCTTTAGAACTCATGTGTCTTGGCCTCTCCACCAATTTTCATGGCTAGAGCACATCCGACGCTACCAAAAACTAAAACTCCCTCTTAGCAAAGAATGTGCTCTAGCAACAATGTCACTGCATGCTGCTCTATCTTTGAAGCATCTCCTTTCCGCACTATCGCTGCCACCAACATTGTGCTGCTGCTACTGTACTGTTGCCCATGACACTGCCACTGCCATTGTTGTAACTGTACTACAACTCCCTTTGCATCTGCTACTAAGACTACCACTGCTTGCTCTGCACTACATCATTTTCCAATTGTTGTTGCTCAACAATGGAAAAACATCCAAAATTTCTGAACTAACTATGTTCAGGATAATACCATGTGAATGTTGGAATCTGATTGCCCTCTAAACCTTTTGCGCTGCTGCTGACTTCTGCACTACTGCGAACCTTGCTCTGCACTAATCAGTCTTTGGTCTCAAGCTACTGCATCTGTCTCTCCAACCAACCCACTGTGTCATTTGACACTAAGTCCATCTCGCTACTACTGAATATTGGGCTCCCATAGCAAGGAATTGATCCAAGAGGTGTGTTCCTCAAGGATCTTGCCCACATGTAGTCTTCTCGACTACAATTCAATATCGCCTCATTTCCCTCCTAGAGATGCATGGGCACTCATGGAAAACTCATGTTCATCAATTTTTGCTAGAGCAGCCTTAGGATCATGTTTCTCATCCTTATCCTTTTGCTTCAAAGGACACTGGGATGCAAAGTGGCCCATCTCACCACATCTGAAACATTTCACCTTCGAAATGTCCTTCTACTTCTGCGTATGTTGTCCCTTTGATGCTAGAGCTGCGTTCTCCTCCTCCTCCTTGGTCTTCGTGCCACTCTCACTTCTGCCATTGAGGTTGACCTTAACTAGATCCTTCCTTAATTATTCTTGTTGAAGGGCTGCCCACATCTCCTCCCATGAATGTAGTCTTTCCTTGCCCAATATACTTTGGACGAAGACTTGCCATTCATCTGAGACTCCATTCAGGGTTGTCCTTACCATCGCAGTAGACTAAGGAGTAGACCCCACTGTAGCAAGCTAGTCTCTAGTGTCCTGAAGACGTTAAAGATAAGAGTTGACCCCTTCTCCTTTTTGCATCAATGTCCACTGCAACATTTGTTCTAGGTACGTCTATCGCTATTCGAAAGAACCTTCATACAGTGAAGACAAAGCTTCCCACATTTCTTGGGTTGTATCTTTACCCTGCAAGTGTGAGACCACATAATCTTGAATTATATGGAGTATGAACCCCTTCGCCTTGCTCGTCCTTGTACTTCTTCTTCTGATCATTGTCTACGGGAACAACCACAACACTCTTGACGTAAGCTTCGAGATCGTACTCCTCCAAAACAGTGAAGATTCTGGTCTTCCATATGACAGTTGGAAACTCCTTCCAACCTATCCTGATCTTGAAGCCCATGTGATGCCATCCCACCCAAATTGTCGAACTGACTCCTCTAGTCACTGCGCAGCACTGGTTTGCTACCCGGCAAGTGATAATTTTGAACTTTTGGCGAAAAAAAGTCCTCTGAGAAAATTCCCTTCTCTGTGTCTTCACTCTTTTCGCACTTCAAGCACTGCGTTGATGCTTTATGTCACTCCCTCTGCTTCTACAAGCTCACGAACCAAAAATTGTACCTCTCTGTCGACTCTCTCAGAGAGAGATTTCCTTGAAATCTCTGCTTTCCTAGCAAGGACTGTGCAATCCCTTAAAGGGGATTCGAATTGCTGCCAAATGCAGCTATTGCCCTCTCTACTCAGCGCTGGATCTGCTTTTCGTGTTTCAAAATCAATGCTCTGATACCATGTGAAAATTCCTGTCCTCAAGGAACCCCTACTGCAACAAAACTGAATTTACTTCTCCGACTTGATTTTAATATACATTATCAAATTATTTTCTGAAAAATACAGAAGTAAATTACTTCTACAACCTACACCAATTTAATTTGATTACATGAAATAAAAAACTGAGCAAAGAACAAGATACATAGGACACCGTTATTTTTGGACGAAATAGTCCCCGGAAAAACCCAATGCGGGAAAACCAGTGCAACAACTCTGAGGGTTTTATATTATTAAGCAGTAGTTTTGAATACAATGATGGATGCCCTCCCGACAATCCAGTTACAGAGAAAAATATAATGGCAGAAAACTGAGTGAGATTACCTCACTTCACCCAGTAGTTTCCGGCTGATCGAGCAGCAGAACTAGTTGACCCCGGCTATCTTTGCATTGGCCCTGTGTAGGCCCTGCATCAGCCTTATAGGCTCTACATTAGCTCTGCGTTGTCTCTTCTGCCTCCTGGAGCTTCTGCGTCAACCATCCCCAGTTGTTCCAACAGTTCCGGATTTCTGCATGAGGGCAGCCTCACTTCTACGCTAGCCCTTCTGGCTCTGCGTCAAGACTGTGTGTGTGAAAATTCTATCACTGCAACAACTTATTTATTTTACCTACTTATTTCCCAATGACTATTTATGAAACTCCTTCAGTAAACATTAAAATAAATTTTGTTGCAGATATCGCACCATAATACAGAAACAAACACATGCACAAGAATCAACACATCGACACAGATATTTTGGACAATAGTCCTCGAAAAACCCAATGTGGTAAAACCAACGCAGCAAGGGAGGATTTTATTATTCAACAATTCTTCAGTACAACTAGGTGCCAAACTGGCTTACCCAACTGAGAGAAAATTCTCCAGCACGTCTCCTAGTCCCAGCATCAGGTTAGCTGACCTCTGTGTAGCTCCCAGATCCTCTGCGTCAGCACTGGGCCTCTCTGCGTCACCCATGCAGGCCCTATAGTGACTACGTAGTTTGCTGTCTCTATATCTGCCTGAGAAGCTCTGTGTCTGCCTCTCCAACCTCTGCATTGGTCTTCTGATGTTGTTCGCGACTCTCTGTTCCGTACTTGCTACCTCCTGCTGCTCTCCAGACCGCTAGTTCGAATTTCTCAGCTAACTCCACTCTAGAAATCAAACTGACTAGTTTCCCTCAGTGTGTTCTCCCACTGACCCTCAAGCCTCTTCTTATACTTTTCTTGTTGGTCCATCAACAATCGAGATTAAATCTCTAATCAACGGCTAAGATTAGATTTGGCTTGATCCATGACTTTTGGAACCTTCTAACCTAGTTTCATATTAATACCCATTAATATTTTATTTTTCCTAAGTTTAGACTTAGGAACTCCATTTAAAATATCAATTATTTTAATATCTCCCAAACAAGGTACAATCTGTCCAAACAATTTCTGGGTCTTGGAGATTTCATGTGCTTTAGCCTCTCCACCAATTTCATGGCTAGAGCACATCTGATGCTACCCCAAATCAACACTCCCTCTTAGCGAGGATTGTGCTCTAATAATACTCTACACTGAGCATTACCCCGATCCTCCGGCACCGGTCCCTGTGCTGATGCTAGGCCTTCCCGCCCAACATCCTCTACACTGTTGCATCCTGTATTGCTACCCATGGCTCTATCTCTACCACTGTTGCATCCATATGGCAGTTCCCTCTACATCTGTGTTGTTGCTGGTCCTTCCCAACACTGGATCATCACCCCTATTTCTGCTACTGAAATGGATTCTTTATCATCCCCATCTTTTCCCTGAAGTATCAAACTTTGTTCTTCCAAGGGCCTTGGTGAAGATGTCTGCCACATGTTCTCATGTAGGAGTGTAGCTCAATTGTACAACTCCTTGTTGGACACAGTCTCTGACAAAGTGACACCATATATCAATATGCTTTGACCGATCATGAAACACTGGATTCTCAGAGAGCTTCATGCAACTCTGATTATCGCACATGGTCCTTGTCGCCTCCATCTTTCTTCTGAATATGTTCAGAAGCAATTTTCTAAGCCATATGGCCTCACACAAAGTTGTACTTGCAATGATATATTCTACCTCAATTGAGCTCAGAGCCACGGAATTCAGTTTCCTACTGCAGCAGGAAGTCATTCCTAATCCAATGTTGAAACAGTACCCAGAGGTACTTTTTTGATCCACTGAATTTCCTGCCCAATCTGCATCAGTAAATCCACTCAATCTGATATCCTTACTCTTGGTGTACAAGAGTCCATAATCGACTATTCCCTGTAAATAACTGAGAACATGTTTTGTTGTTTCCCAATGCACCCTCTTCGGCGCCACCATGAACTGACTGAGGGTGTTGACAACGTAGCAAATGTCTGGCCTGGTATTGAACAGATACATCAGGGACCCTATGAGTTGCCTGTATAAGGCGACATCAACATCCTTGTCTTTTGATGCATCAATCTTCTTCCGATTGGTGATCATTGGAGTAGCCATGGGTCTACAATCTTCCATCCTGAATCTCTTCAAGGTTTTTGTAGCATATCTCCTTTGCCCAAGTAAGATCTCCCCCTTTTATTGCCAAACTTCCAACCCCAGGAAATAATGCATTCGTCCCAAATCCTTCATGTCGAATTTCGTGGCTAGATTCTTCTTACAGTCCCCGACGAGCGTGGATGATCCTATCAGGAAGAGATCATCCACATATAATACTATGACTAGAGGCTCATTCTCTACAACCAGATAGTAGAGATTTGGATCTGTGTCACTCTTGAAAAATCCCATTTTCTGCAAGTAGACATCGATTCGACCATACCATGCTCTAGGTGTCTGTTTCAATCCATACAAGGCTTTCTTCAATCTGCATACATGAGATATCTTCTCATGTGTATCAAAGCCCTTTGGTTGTTCAATGTATACCTCTTCTTCTATCACTCCGTTCAGAAATGTTGTTTTAACATCCATCTGATGAATCTCCTACCCCCTCTATATTGCAAGAGAGATCACAGTTCTAATAGATGTATACTTGGCTATCGGGGCGAAAGTCTCTCCGTAGTCAATTCCTTCCTTCTGAGCATACCCCTTAGCCACAAACCTAGCTTTGTATTTCTCAACATTGTCGTCTGTAGCGTATTTGATCTTGTAGATCCATCTCGAACCTACCACTGATCTGTCTTGAGGCCTTGGCACTACCTCCCAGACATAGTTCACCATTATGGAGTTGTACTCCTCTACCATCACATCCAAACAAACTTGATGTTAAGCTGCCTCCTAAAAACTGGCAGGCTCCCCATCCTAAGCTACTAATGCCTAATATCTATCTGGTTGTTTTCTCTCCCTCTTATTGTTCCTTGGCGCACCGATGAAGTCCTATACATCTCGCAGAATCTGATGAAGTTCCTTGCTCGTTCTTCCTTTGCCAACAGGTGCTTCTGTTAGCTCCTCCTCATCCTGTGATTCTTCCTGACCCGAGGAAGAATTCTTTTCTTTCATTAGTTGAAGAGGTTTGACCAATGGTTCCTCTTTTGACTGCTCCTTGGAAGGCATTTCTCGAGATTTTCTGAAATCTCTGTCCTCCATGAAATTCACATCTGGTCGAACTACTACCTTCCTGCTTCTTGGAAGATAGATTCTATATGCCTTAGCGTTCTCGCTATATCCCAGTAGATATCCTTTCTCTACAGTTTGATCCGGCTTCTTCCTCTTTTCCTTGGGTATGCGGCAATATGCTAAGCTCCCAAATATCCTGAAATGACTGACTTTAGGCATCTTCCCTATGAAGACTTTCTATGGAGTAATCTTGCCTAATGCCTGATGAGGAGTTCTATTCTAAACATAGACTGTTGTGTTGCATGCTTTTGCCCACAGGAATTTTGGCATATCCTAATCATACATCATGGCCCTAGTTACTTCTACAATAGTCTTGTTCTTCCTTTCTTCTACTCCATTCTGCTACGAATTGTAAGAGTTGTCCACTCTCTTCTGATGCCCTCCTTAGCGCAAAAATCAGTGAAGTCCTTATCGACATACTCTCCACCATTATCTGAGCACAAAACTTTCATTTTCTTCACAGTCAGATTCTCCACCAGAGCCTTGAACTCTTTGAATCGACAAAAACCTCGTCCTTGGTTTTCAGAAAATAAATCCAAGTTTTCCTTGAGTGGTCATCAATGAAGGCGAGGAAGTACTCAGCACCACTAAGAGCTTTAGTGGACATGGGTCCGCATATATCTGAGTGTATCAATCCTAGTACACTCTTGGCCTTTCTTTTACTTCTAGGAAATGTTGCTTTGGCATACTTTCCTAAAGCACATCCTTTACATACATCATCTCGTTCCGTTTTAAGATCTAGAAATCCTATTACAGAGCTCCTGAGAATTCTCAGAGCCCCATGGTGAAAATGTCCCATTCTTTTGTGCCATAGTTCGTTCAAATCCTTGTCTCCATGACTACCTATTAGTGCCATTGGTGATTCTAGTTGTAGTCTGTACAACCTGTTACTTTTGATCTCGTTCTGCACTTTCTTTTCCCAGCTCGGGTGTTTGACATATACTTTCTCTTTGATGAAGAAAACGTCATAGCCTTTGCCTTGAAGTTGTGACACGGAAAGTATGTTCATCCCCAATCCTGGTACATGAAGCACACTGGTAGCACAGAACCGCTCTCCTGTTTCTGGTTGAAAAACTATGGTACCCCTCTCTACTAGAGTACACTTTGCCTTGTTCCCCATGGTGATCTGAAAGTTCATCTTCTCCTCCCGATATTCTGAGAAGCATTCTCGAATTCTCGTCATATGCCAAGAGGCTCCACTGTCTATATACCATACCTCTGATGATGCAGAGCTAGTCCACAAGCCACTTTTTCCAGCCTGGAAGCCAACATAGAGAAATCGAAATCACTTTCTCTTGTGCAATTTTCTAAAAATTTGTGCGAGTCTCCTGACATAGATGCCTCTGCATCATGGTCTCGACCCATAATTGATTTTTCCTTCCTGTCCCTGATTACTTCCTCTGATACCATGTGAAAATTCTATCACTGCAACCACTGATTTATTTTACCTACTTATTTCCCAACAAGTTATTTATGAAAATCCTTTAGTAAACATTAAAATAAATTATGTTGCAGATATCACACCATAATACAAAAACAAACACATGCACAAGAATCAACACATCGACACAAATATTTTGGACAACAGTCCCCGAAAAACACCCAATGTGGGAAAACCAGTGCAGCAAGGGAGGATTTTATTATTCAGGAATTCTTTAGTACAACTAGGTGCCAAACTGGCTTACCCAACAAAGAGAAAAATCTCCAACACCTCTCCTAGTCCCAGCATCAGGCTAGCTGACCTCTGCGTAGCTCCCAGACTCTCTGCGTCAGCTCCTACCTCTCTACGTCACCCACGCAAGCCCTCCGGTGACTGCATAGTCTGCTGCCTCTGTATCTGCCTGAGAGGCTCTGCGTCTTCCCCTCCAACCTTTGTGTTGTACTTCTGGTGCTGTTCCCGACTCTCTGTTCCATATTGTTGCCTCCTGCTGCTCTCCAAACCACTAATTCGAATTTCTCAGCTAACCCTGCTCCAGAAATCGAACTGACTAGTCTCCCTCAGTGTGTTCTCCAACTGACCCTCAAGCCTCTTCTTATACTTTTCCTGTTGGTCCATTAATGGCCGAGATTAAATCTCTAATCAACAGCTAAGATTAGATTTGACTTGATCCATGACTTTTGGAACCTTCTAACCTAGTTTTATATTAATACCCATTAATATTTTATTTTTCCGAAGTTTAGACTTAAGAACTCCATTAACAATATTAATTATTTTAATATCTTTCAAACCAAGTGCAATCTGTCCAAACCATTTCTAGGTCTTGGAGATCTCATGTGATTTAGCCTCTCCACCAATTTTCATGGCTAAAGCACATCTGATGCTACCCCAAATCAACAACATGGGCCCAGACTGGCGCAGCGTCAGTCCCTCTAGGTGTTGCGCTGTCTCCACTAGTGACTCTCTGCCTCTTTGCCTAGTATTCCCAAACTATCCCTGCCCCTCTACTGCAGAATGATCACTTAATTCGAATTTCTCAGCTTCCTGGCCCCATAAATTGAACTCTAGATCAATTCGTTCTCTTTGTGTGTCTTTCTAAATGAACCCCAAGCCTCCTTTTTATACTTTTCTCATTGAGACTTTAACGGCCGAGATTAAGTCTCTAATCAATGGCTAAGATTAAAACTTGACTTGATCCGCTTTCTAGAACATTGTCACCCATATTTTGATTAATACCCATTAATACTTTAATTTTCCTAATTTTAGACTTAGGAACTCCATTAAAAATATTAATTATTTTAATAAAACACAATCCAAGTATAATTTCACCAAATGGTTTATGGGTTCTTTAGAACTCATGTGCCTTAGCCTCTTCACCAATTATCATAGCTAGTGCACATTTGATGCTACCAAAAACTAACATGGGGGACATAGAGCGAGCTTTGGGATTGGAAACATCATGAAAGGCTTTACGAATTTGAGATGAGGAATAGTCGTTGGCTCTGAAGGCTTGGAAAAGGTGGGATCTTTTTGAAGGAAGGAATTGAGTGGTAGGATATTTTAAGGGCTCAAGAGATGAAAGTTTTGAGAATAGTTGATTTTTGAGATGGGTGATGGTGAGAATGGGCATGAAGATACCGATCAGTGTGAGTCTTTTTTTGTTAGACTTAATGGGTAAAAGAACCATTAGGTTGTCAGGAAACAAGGATCAAGGAAGGGGAGGATCTAAGACAACATAATATCTTAGTAGGAAGAGGGGAGGATCAATTGACCTTCTTCACAAAAAATTGTCCTTCACATATAATGAAGATGATTGTCAATAAGAAACTCTTAAATAATTGATCAACATCATTAATCATCATATTGTATTATCATTTGGGAAATGAATAAGTTTATTTTGTTTGTTATATTATACAAGTGATAGACACATTCTTATTTTGGATCATTTTCAATTAAGCTAGTTATTTCTAGAATCTGATGTTATAAATTTTCTAAGCAAATGCTTGAATAACAAAAAGATGGAAAAAACAGAGAATGTATGTGATACAACATTGTATATTTGTTTTCATAAAGAGAAATGTTTACACTATGTGTTTTCTAACTACTACTTAAAAAGGTAGGTGATTGGCCTATTGTTTTCTTTATTTTAACTTTATTTGTTATATGGAGCTATGCAGATTGGCTTATTTGGAGAAATGTCAACCATCTATTCTGATATTGGTTTCGTTAGGGTGAATTGGACATCTTCATCAACTCCTAATCCACCGCTGACATGGTACAAGGTAATATGTAATCATTAATGTGAATTTACTCTTCCTTGTATGTTGACATGGTACAAGGTAATGTAATGTGAATCTACTATTCCTCTTATGTTATCCTAAGCCTCATCTAAGGAACGGTATGTTTAGAAATGCATCTTGAAGATAATTGTAAGGAACATATTAAGGATCAAAACATTTTAACTGAGTTGGTCAGCAAGTTTTAAACATTAGAATGAGAAAAATAATTATATATAGTGTACTTGATGAGATTTGACATTTAATTAATTGAAGAATGATGATTAATGTTTAATAAAAACTTTAATTTTATTAACGTCCAATGAATGACCATAAAAGTAGGTCAATGGAAGTAAAATGAGTGTATCCAATGTAAATATATAGTAGGAGTGCCTAAGTATCTCCTATATATACATTCCAGAAAAAGATCTTTGTGCATAGCTAAAAGAAAGAGACACAAAACAAATACATAAGTGAGGTCACAACAAGAACATGTCAAGGCATGCTAGAACTAAATTTCTCTTCAAGAGTTCGGATACCCTAGTGCTGGTTTATATTTCTCTTTATTGCAGAATTTGGGTTTTGTGTTGGTTCCATTTGAGATGTAAGTGGTTACCAGATTCCATCTCTATGGATACCTTTCCATCTCCTTTGACTTCATAGTTGTTATTGTCTCCCAATTCAACCCTTTGAGACAACTTCTTCTCCGTCATGTTTGAAAGATTCCCATGCTCTCATATCATGTGTCGTGATGCTCCACTATATACTAGCCACTTTTCATCATCTTCTGCAAAGGAACCTGCCAAAGCTGAGTTGTAGAAAAAAAAATTTCACCTTTGGTCTTCTTTGGTTTTTCATCTTCTTCAACTTGTGTTGTGGAATCATGTTGTTTCCCTTTTCTTTTCTTGTTAGCCATATTAGTACAATTTCTCTTGAAATGTCCATATTTTTGACAACCATAGCATTATATCTTTGATAAGCCTTTATTCTTCTTAGAGGAAGAAAGTGCCTTTCTTGGCTTCTTATGTTGAAGTCCAAACTTCTTTCCCTTGTTCTTGAAGCGAGCTACAAGGGCTCGAACTTCTTCATCTTTATGATCTCTAGGCATCAATCTTGCTTCTTCTTGAGTACATGATGTCCATAATTGCTCAAATGAAGGAGCCTCTTTCCAACTGCGTATGCCTACTGTTATCACCCCAAGAAACTCTCCTAGGTTGTAGCTCGGAGATGCTCGGGAACATTACAAAATCAACTTAACGTTGGAATTGGATGAATGGAAGGAATGATGCTTGTTCAAGCCAGCTAACCACTTCTGCCATGCTTAACTCCATAGATGCATGAACACCCCCAGACTACAAGGCTTTAGACCACAAATTACTCACAGCTTAAGGATTGAGTGAATATGGAAAATACTGACCACACCAGCAGATACACAAGTCCTTGTGATGGCCGGCTGCAACCAGTAAAGAGGTCTGCGAGTCTAATTCCCTAATGTACAAACAGGATGACAGCTCTGTGGCATTAGGTGAAAAGAAACCTGAATAACACATACACTGATACATTCAAGATTTTAACATGGAGGTAGGATGACAGCTCCTCTAATGCTAAACATCAAGAGTCCAGGGAAATTGCCTAACAAGCACAACCTAGAATAGAATAGAAATGGAAAGTAAGCAATTAACAACAAAAAAAGCTTGTATTAGCTTAAAATGAAAACGAAACGCTGCAAGTATCAAAGCAGTTATAATCTCCAGAAATTGAACCTTACATGAAAACAACAACTATCAACCCTGATTACATCTTGTTTCTGGGTATACATAGAGTTTGAATACAAAGGCATGCGGCCATTCTAAGTATAGAGGGGTCATAATTGACCACCAACCGCTTTAACTGCCTGATGGCGTCTCTGGTGCAATTTGCCTGCTTTAATGAATAAATCTGATCTTCTCAGGTGCTCTGCTGTCATCTTCGAGCGACTGAAGTGTCGTATGGAATGGCGTCCCATAACTATTAAATACATTTGCTTGATCGAGCTTTGTCCTTCTCCTTCTCAGCCCTATTGTCTCTTGAATGTGGTTGTTGAGGGACTACTGCAAGTAGTACCGAAGACAGGTTATCTTCGTCCTTAGGGAGCACGAAACGATCAAAGGTCGCGTACTGCATGGCAGGTGGACGAACTAGACGGAGGAATAAGATTGGCCGTCGGATTGAGCAGATGGACGACGGATATGGCTTGGCGGGGAGTGCCGAGAGATATGGAAGCGGAGTGAACACAGGCCGTTGCATCTCGAGCGGATGGATCCAACAGTCATTGGACTTCGAAAATGAGCGGACGCTACCAAGTAGGAGAATGGGTTTAAGCGGTAAGTGGTATTGCTCGCACCGCCGTTGGGGGTCGGGCGGTAAACGTACAAGAGCATGTGATATCACTCGGAGGGCAACGTGTGGCAGTGGAAACCGCTCTTGAGCGCGTTAACGAGCTATCACTTTGCGGGCGCGGGAAGAGCGAATGCTGTCCAATTGTGGCGGAGGTGATCGAACAGTGGGGAAACAAAAGGGCAGGTTATTCATTGAATGTGGTGGGGGAACCGTTGGATCGGGATGCGGCAATCAACGACCATGATTTAAAGGGGACTGCAGGTTACAGAGGCGCGAGGTCATGTGGTGGCGGTGCTATGGAGCTTGAAGAAACAGGGGCTTATGCCGAGTTTTGGAGGAAAAGTAGAGATAGCGGGGTTAAGGGAGAGAATGTGGAATGAAGGAAAAGAAAGAAGAGGAATGCTGCGAGCTTTCTTTTGAGCATAAGTACATGGCCAAGCTTGTATTTGGCTTTCTAAATGTCAAGATATGTAGCAGGGCTAACACTAGCTCCTTCTGGGGATGACATCCTCCCTGTGAGATCTCAAGAACTGTAGACCAATGCCTTTTTTGTGACAACAAACTAGCAAAATTTCCTATTGTTCCATTGGTCATGGAGTCTAATCGAGCCTATACTAAAACTGATAGAACATCATATTTACAATCTTAAGGCCAGAAGACCTTAAGCAACATAAATTTTCAAAAATCGCCCATTAACTGGGCCATCAAAAACTATCTCCCCTCCTATGCTTTGCAGTGTGAAAGTATTGTTCCCTTGGATCCGAGAAATGATAAAAGGCCATGTCCAGAAAGCATCAAACTTCCCATGGTTGCCTTTCTTCTCTTTCAATGCATCCCACTTCAAAACCAAATCTCCAACCCAAAAATTATCTGTCTTTGTCTTTCTGTCAAAAGCTTCCTTAATCTTCTTCTGATGTGATGCAGACTTTTCAACCATTTGCTCTCTGATTTGATGTACCTCTGCTAAATCAGTGATCCTTTTTGCCATGTCTTCTTCCTCATTCTGCTCTTCTTGTAGAATCTTGGCCACAGGGAGGATTAATTGAATTGGGAATACGACCTCAGTGCCATATACCAACTTGAATGGAGAATTTCCTGTGGACTTCTTGGTGGTCACTCTGTCAGCCCACAGTGCATACTTGAGTTTAGAATCCCAATTCTTTTTGTTATCTTCCAACAACTTTCTAATTATCCTTATCAAACTCTTGTTGGAAGATTCTGCTAGACCATTGCCTTGAGGGTAGTATGAGGTGGAATGAACCAATTTAATGCCCATTGAGTCACACATATCCACCAATTCTTTTGCTCTGAAAGCTGCTGCATTATCTGTGACTAATTTTCGTGGACAACCAAATCTAGTGAAGATGTTTTCTGTTAAAAACTTCATGACCACATGATGATCAGCCTTTCTGGTAGGGATTGTTTCAATCCACTTGGTGAAATAATCTGTGGCTACTAAGATCCATTTGTGTTGGCAACTGGAATGTGGATTGATTTTTCCAATGAAATCCAAGCCCCACTGCTGAAAAGGGCCACTAGCATGTATGGGTTTTAAGGGCAGGGACTTCAATTGTTGTTTCCCTTCAAATCTTTGGCACCTGTCACATGATTTAACAAACGAAAAGACATCAGAAAATAATGTGGGCCAATAGTACCCAGCTCTGAGGATCTTGTGAGTTGTAGTCTTCCAATAGTGATGTCCTCCACGGATGCTGGAATGAAACTGCTGCATGACTTCCATGGATTGTTCTTTGTCCAGACACCTCAAAAGGATTCCAGAGGAGTCCCTCCAGTAGAGCAGGTTTTCATAAATACAATATTTGGCTGCCTTGAGCTTAATAGTTCTAGCTTGGCTTGGACTAAGGCCTGGAGGGATTTCTAGCTTCAACAAGAATTGGGCTATTGTCGAGTACCATTCACAAGAAGCTAAATTTTCTGCCAATGACTGATTTTTCCCTGGTTCGGTTGTTTCTTCTCCTTTCGTCTGACCATTTTCTGAAATCGTGCCCATGAGATTTATGTCCAGCGTTCTGCAATTTTCTTTAGCCATTAATCTGGCAAGGCCCTGACCTCTGACAAGCTTGGTGGGCTTCAGTTCTATATTAAATTCAATAAGCTTTGCAATCCACTTAGCCCTTCTTCCATTAGCATCAGGCTACGTTAGGACATCCTTTATTGAAGCAGAGGGCACATATGCAATTATCTTGGAATGCAGAATGTAAACTTTGAAAGCTTTCAAATACTTGATAAGAGCATATGCTTGTTTTTCAATGATATCATACTTTAGCTCAGCATCTCTCAAGGTTTTGTTGAAGAATGCCACTGGATGCTCTGAACCTTCCTCATCTGCTTGCATTAAAACCGTTGCAAGGGTGTCATCAGAGGCAAAAGAAAATATATGGAACTCCTTGCTGTAATCTAGACTGCTTAAAGTAGGAGCTTCCATAATAGCTTTCTTAATCGACTCAAAGGATCTTCTTGCTAAATCAGTCCATTTGATCTCTGGGCCCTTTCTCAACATGGAGGTTATGTGTTTTATCAGTTTTTCAAAGTTTGGGATAAACCTACTTACGAAATTTATTTTACCCAGAAAAGACTGGATATCCTTCTTTGATCTCGGGACAGACAAGGTCTGTTTTGCTCTTACTCTTTCTGAGTCAATCCAGACTCCTACAGCAGAAACAACATGTCGTAACAGCTTGCCTTCTTCTAAAGCAAACTGTGACTTTTTAGGATTGACTGAAATCCCAAACCTTCTGCACTTCAGGAACACTTTCCTCAAATGTTGCAAATGGTCTTGATGGCTGCTGGAGTATACTGTTAAATCATCAAGGTAGATAAGGACAAACTTATCCTTCTCTCCCACAAATGCTATATCCATAGCTCTTTGAAAGGTGGCTCCAACATTCATCAGCCCAAAAGGCATCTTGGAATACATAAAAGTGCACTAGGGAGTGGTGAATGCAGTCTTCTCTTGATCATCTGGATGCACAACAACCTGGTTAAACCCTGAAAATCCATCCAGGAAAGACATGACTTTAGCTCCTGAGACTTTCTGCAGCAAATGTTCCATCTTGGGTAGAGGATATTTTTCTTTCTTAGAGTATTTGTTTAAGTTTTTGAAATCAACACAGAGTTTGATTTCTCCACTTTTCTTCCTTACCACTACCAAATTGGCTACCCATTTTGAATATCTAAGAGGGACTATGATTTTGGCAGCCAGTAATTTCTTGATTTCTTTTTTAATCAGCGGGAGGAGCAAAGGATTTATTGGTCTCAGCTTCTGCTTGAAAGGGATGGTGTTTTTCTCTAAAGGAATTTTATGCTGGATGATCTTTTTGTCATATGTCTTCAGGTCACTATATTTGCAGGCAAAGACATCCGCAAATTGCTTCATTAAACTGCAGTATTCAGCACTTTGGGCAGCAGATAAATGAGTGGACAGACTTATATACCTTGGATGATCTGGGCTCCCTATGTTATGCTTACAGACTGCAAATTGGTCTTCTTTTTGGGCAGCCTTATAAGGCACATGATTTTGGTCAAACAACTTTTCTAAAGGAACCAGACCCTTAGGTATATGATTGTTGGGCAGTTGGACAATGCTATCTTTACCAATTTTGTCTCTAAGCTGAGATTGGGGGTTTTCTTCCAAAGCTTCATTCTCTTGGTCAATTTGCATTTTCGAAAATTCATCAATGACTTGCAGGAATCTATTCACTTCATCATCATCCTCAAAAACTTTCCAATGTTGGACATTATTAGGCAAGGATGGTCTATATTTCATTTGGACTTCATAAACTAGTCTGCGAGGCATGAGAGGGATAAACATGCTAGCGGACACAACAAGGGAATCAGCAAGCTGATTTTTCACTCTAGGGATGTATGAAATACAGAAATTATCAAAAGTATCTTTGAGTCTCCATACCTCATCTCTATATGCCTTCAGCCTTTGGTGCTTTGCTTGAAATGTTCTGTTCACTTGCTGAATGATAAGATCAGCATCTCCGAACACCCTTATGATTTTGATCCCCCTATCTTTTGTTGCATTAAGACCCAATATCAGAGCTTCATACTCTGCTATATTGTTGGTGACTTGGAAAGCCAACTTAAAAGACAGATGTGTGCTTTCTTGTTTTGGAGATATCAACGCCACCCCTGCTCCCGCAGTCTCCCTTGAACATGCTCCATCAAAGAACATCTCCCAGACTTTACTTCCTTTCTCTCCCTTGGCCTGGACTATTGGTTCCTTAATCTTCATGAAGGCCTTCTGAGATTCCTCAATTTGGAGGATACATGCTCCAAAATCGGTGTCAACAGCATAAATGCGATGATTGGAAGGATTCTTCTCATAACTGATGATGTAGGCCAGCCGTTCTTCTCTGTACAATCTCCTATTTTCTCCTCCAAAAGCTAGGACAGTGGCATAAGATAGATCATTCTGCAATGTCCCACCTAGTCTCTTTATCCACTCTCTGAACAACAGTATGCCAAACTTAGGAGGCACATCTGCTACCACAATATCCATCATCATACTCTTCATGGGCAGTTGAGCTAGGGTAATAGCTAGGTCTTTGATTAATCCTAAGCATTTTACCTTCCTTGAATCGAATGAGAATAAATCATGATATGGTCTGGTGATATCAAGGCCTAACCCCTCCATGACAGCTTTAGGCATTAGATTGTGGTTGGCCCCCATGTCTAGCAAGCAATTATGGAAGCTTTTATCATGAATGGTCAAGGAGACATAAAACGATGGAGAATTATCATCAGTAGGTTCATCATCGGGCTAAGCACAATTGCAGGCTTATCATCTTGCAAATTGACAGAGTCAGTGGAGGTTTGTGTGGTTTTCAGCTCAAGAGCATCAAGGATAGGCTTTCTAAAAACTTCACTCTTTACCAGTTCTATCAAAGGCACAGATATCTTTAACTTCTGAACCTCTGATTCAAAACTGAAAGGGGAAGAGGACTTGTCAGGACCTCTTACCTCTTGAGCTGGTGCTTTGAGGATGACTGGGTCAGTTGTTGGTCTGCTCTGTCTGATATTCTGTTTCTCTAAGGAAACAGTAGCTTTTTGGGCAGGATTCTCCTTGACATTGTTTGGTTTTGACCTCAGATTGTATCTTTGTTGCTCATCAGTTTGTAGAACAGCCTCTCTGTCCCACCTTTGACTGTTTTGCTCCTGCAGCAATGATTCTTCGTAAGCAGCCAATGTCAAAAAGGTAGCATTGCCTTTGTCTTCCATGCAATGAATTTCATCCTCTTCTTCTAACTGCTCCTCCTCCATGACTACATTTTGAAAAGGAGTTTTAACCTTTTGTTCTTCGTTAGCTTCTTTACCCCTCTGAATGATTTGCAATTGATCATTTGCTCTTCTGAATGGATTTGAGTTTCTTGGAGCAAATGTGTTTTAGAGCCTTGTCTTTCCAGAGCTTTGCTCAACCTTTAGCTTAGATATTTCAGCAGCCAATGACTCTATCATTCTAGTCATCTTGTCTAACTTGGGTTCTGAAGATGAAGCAGAGGAAGAAGAAGCCTCACCTCTCTGCCTCCTTCTGTCAGCATGACTTTGAGCTTTTCTACAGCCATAATATTAGATTCTACTTCTAGGGCTGCATCTTGCATATCAGCCAGAGTAGCACATCTTCTTTTTCTCAATAGTAGATAGAAATCAGAGTCAAAAGCATTGGCATAGGTAAGTTTGGCAGAGGTGGGAGTAGGCTTTACTTCAGCTGGTATCTTATTATACATACGGTTAAATCTCTTATTGAAATCAGGCAATGATTCCCCATTTTCCCTCTTCAAGTTACCAAACTCAGTATGATAATATAGCAGGTCTTTCTTATCCCCCCAATGCTTCAAGAATGCATCGTCTAAGGCTTCAATGTCTGCTATAGACCTAGGGGTCAATTCTCTGAACCATTTTCTAGCCTCTCCATCAAGGCTCTGAACAAAAACTCTCATCCACACATCATTTTCACTGATGTCTAAGTTATCAACATAACTATAAAAGGACTCAAGGTGCTCTTCAGCTGTTACTGCCTCTGTGCCAGTAAACTTAGGCATGTATTTCTGATACTCTCCTGCAGGCATGGCATTCAAAGGAACAGGCAAGACCAGGGGCCCATACCTAGCCGCTATGATTCTTTACATCCTTGTGGGAGCTTGCTAGCCTGCCATGGCTGGGATAGATACAAAGACACTGGTAGGTTGAGTGGTAGGGAACAATGAAGTAGATGACAGAGGCAATGGAATGTGATGGACTGTATGGGATGCTTTCTCTGGACTGAGATCCAAAGGGGAACTGAATGGACAAGGAGCTTTATGAATCTCTGAAGGTATTTCTTCACTAGCAATGCTAGGCTCTATATCTTCAAACTGTATATTCTCAGCTATAACTTTCTTTTGTAGAGATACATAATATTGCTTGGGCTTACCTGATCCTGATGCTCCTTTCTGTGATGTTTTCCTCTGCTTACCAATCTTCTCAGGGTCAGGTGCTGGATCAGCGGGTGATTTCTGAGGATTTCTTCGAGTATGCCTCACAAATTGAACCAGGGCTATGATGTGGAGTCGCCAAAGGTTGGTCCCCCAGTAGAGTCGCCAGATAGATGATTACAACCAGAAATGTGTCCAGACTTTGTCTATCATCAAAGCTGGAACTATGTCGTTCTCCCAGGGAAGTTGAGCTTCGATCTCCTCTCCCCGGCAACGGCACCAATTAAAGTTATCACCCCAAGAAACTCTCCTAGGCTGTAGCTCGGAGATGCTTGGGAACATTACAAATTCAACTTAATGTTGGAATTGGATGAATGGAAGGAATGATGCTTGTTCAAACCAGATAACCACTTCTGCTATGCTTAACTCCAGACATGCGTGAACACCCCACAGACTACAAAGCTTTAGACCACCAATTACTCACAGCTTAAGGATTGGGTGAATATGGAGAATACTAACCACACCAACAAATACACAAGTCCTTGTGATGGCCGGCTGCAACCAGTGAAGAGGTCTGCAAGTCTAATTCCCTAATGTACAGATAGGATGACAACTCTCTGGCATTAGGTGAAAAGAAACCTAAATTACACATTCACTGATACATACAAGATTTTAACACAGAGGTAGGATGACAGCTCCTCTAATGCTAAACATCAAGAGTCCAGGAAAACTGCCTAATAGGCACAACCTAGAACAGAATAGAAATGGAAAGTAAGCAATTAACAGCAAAAGAAGCTTGTATTAGCTGAAAATGAAGACGAGATGCTACAAGTATCAAAGTAGTTATAGTCTCCAGAAGTTGAACCTTACATCAAAACAACAACCATCAACCCTAATTACATTTTGTTTCTGGGTATATATAGAGTTTGAATACAAAGGCACGTGGCCATTCTAAGTATAGAGGGGTCATAATTGACCACCAACCGCTTTAACTGCCTAATGGCGTCTCTGGTGCAATTTGCCTACTTTAATGAATAAATCCGATCTTCTCAGGTGCTCTGCTGTCATCTTCGGGAGGCTGGAGTGTCGTATGGAATGGGGTCCCATAACTGTTAAATACATTTGCTTGATCGAGCTCTGTCCTTCTCCTTCTCGGCCCTACTATCTCTTGAATGTGGTTGTTGAGGGACTACTGCAAGCAGTACCGAAGACAGGTTATCTTCGTCCTTAAGGAGCACAAAACGATCAAAGGTCGCGTACTGCATGGCAGGTGGATGAACTGGACGGAGGAATAAAATTGGCCGTCGGATTGAGCAGATCGACGGCAGGTATTGCTTGGTGGGGATTGCCGAGAGATATGGAAGCGGAGTGAACGCAGGCCATTGGATCTCGGGCAGACGGATCCAAAGGTCATCAGGCTTCAAAGATGAGCGGGCGCTACCGAGCGGGAGAATGGGTTTGAGCGGTAAGTGGTATTGCTCGCACCACCGTTGGGGGTCGGGCAGTAAATGTACAACAACATGCGATATCACTCGAAGGGCGACGCATGGCAGCGGAAACCGCTCTTGATCGTGCGTTAACGAGCTGTCACTTCACGGGCGTAGGAAGAGCGAACGTCGTTCGATCGTGGCGAAGGTGATCGGACGGTGGGGAAACAAAAGGGCAGATTATTCATTGAATGCGGTGGGGGAACCGTTGGATCCATGATGTGGCGATCAACGGTCATGATTTAAAGGAGACTACGGGTTACAGAGGCACAAGGTCATGTGGTGGCGGTGCTATGTGGCTTGAAGAAACAGGGGCTTATGCCGAGTTTTGGAGGAAAAGCAGAGATAGCAGGGTTAAGGGAGAGAAAGTGGAATGAAGGAAAAGAAAGAAGAGGACTGCTGCAAGCTTTCTACACATGGCCAAGCTTGTATTTGGCTCTCCAAATGTCAAGATATGTAGTAGGGCTAACACCTACTGCAAATGCATCCCGTGATCTAGGGAGACCATAAAGTGTTGTAGACACAAGTTCTTGATTGGGAATTGATTCTCCAATAGCTTGAATTTGATCTCTTATTTGCTAAATCCTCATGAAGTATAAAGCCACAATGTCATCATTAGTCATCTTTGTATTTTGGAGCTCATTCCTTAAACTCATGGACTGACTAACATTCTTGATAATGGAGAGATTTATCAGGGCATCACACATCTTCTTGGAGGTATCGTGCTTTGCAATGTAGGGAGTGAGATGATCTCTAATGGAGTCCACTATTAGACTCATGGCAATAATGTCATCTTCCTTGAACTTCTCCTTTCCTGTTGCATCAGTAGTCTTCCCTGTCACAATATCCAACACTTTGTTCTTCGCAAAAATAAGATCTATCCTGACTTTCCAAACTCTGAAGTTTGATGCTCCCTCTAACTTGTTTTTGGATTTCATGGAGGAATCCATATATGCCAATGTAAGGACTTTAATAAAATGATCTCTCTAGGGTTTCTACAAAAGTAATCTCAATGTTCCTTCCTTTGACCAAAGCTCTGATCTCGTGTGGACTTTCTAGTGCAATTAGTGTCAGCAAAATATTTCTGAAATTCTAATAATTACTTTTGATGTAGATCTTCTTTTTAACTTATTCCAATATATCATTCAACAATTATACTTCAGAAATTCAACAATAAAGAACAATAGAATAGGAGAGATCCTAATGCAAAAAAGATAGACAAGATTTACCCAAGGAAAACCCACTACAGGGAAAAACCCAACAACCTTTTCAATAGAGAAATTCATCTTGTTCAATAAAAGACACTCCTAGACCTACGGTCAAACATGGTCTTCTCCTCCAAGTCAAATCACTAAAACTGATCTTGCACTTTGTTCTTGATCCTGCACTTCTAGAATTTTGCCCCTTCTAAAATAGCCAGTTACCTAGAAATTCGGCCCTACAGCAGTTGCCCCAGTAACCTAGAAAATTTCAGCCCCCAGAAACTGTGAATCACAGAGAGAGATTCCTCATTCCTTCAGAATGCAAGTTACTAGAGAGAGATAGGAGAGACAACATACAGGCCTTCTTCTTCGTCCTTCTTTGTCCTTCGCTAACTTGCCCAAAAACTGTCTTTAGAGAGGAACATGAATTGCCCAAAGGAGGAGCTCAAGGTGCCTTTATATACTACTCTGTCTAGGGTGAATGGACATCTCTCTTGGCTAGGGCCGACTTGAATTGGAGGGAAGGTGACTTTTCACTTTTGGAGCCAAAAATTTCATTTCAAAAATTCAAATTTACATCTTTTAAAAGTCGCAATGGGATTTTGATTCAAAATAAATTTTCCTTTGACTCAAGAATTTATAAATATGCTTTACAATAATAAATATCATTGCATCAAGTGACCAAAAAGTACATTATGAAGACCGACCATAGGGTCGAATTCAACATGGAGGGTCGAATTCATCTTGAGGGTCAAATTCCTTTTATTGGTCAAATTCCTCTTGCATTAGTCCACTAATTTTATGGAGGTCGAGTTCATCCTTTGTAGGTTGAATTCATTAGTTGTGGAGATCGAATGTTGGGGGCTGAATTCACTATTTGTAGAGATTGATTATTGAAGGTCGAGTTATCACCTTGGAGGTCAAATTCATCATTACAAGAGGGACGAATTGATTCCTATTTCTAGAGGTCAAGTTGCCCATAATTAGAGGCTGAATTGCTTAATATCCTTGGAGGTTGAATCTCTAATTTTCTTGGAGGCTGAATTGCTTAATATCCTTGGAGGTCGAATCACGAAGTTTCTTGGAGGTCGAATCACTAAGTTTCTTGGAGGCCGAATTGCTAAATGTTGGGGGCCTAAATGCTCAGTCATCTTGGAGGCCGAATTCATCCTTTGTTGGCGCTGAGTTATCAAGTTGTTGTTGGGCTGATTTACTTGTGGGCCGAGTACATTTTTAGTGGACTGAGATCATCATCCTTTGTTGCCAGGTGGATCCAAATTTTTATTGGAGCGGGGTTATAGGTCACAAATTGATATTCTGCATGTAAACACTCCGATCAAGTTAATAAAATTTTGGTTGTGCCCTTGAATTTTTTTTGTTTTAAGTGTTTACTACTTTGATTACAAATTGTTTAAGGAAAGGCTTTCCCACAAAGTGTTTGACAAAATGTGTTCAAGTAAAATTTTAATATTTTTATGAGTTGTGTTAGCATATTTTAGCATAAGAATATTACAAATTGCTACCTCTCTTTCACTTGAGCTTATCAAGGTGGACATTTTGAGACTTTATGAAGGATTTTAATTGTGTAATTGAATTTTACGAACTACTTTTAAAATGCTTAGACTTTCCTTCAAGGCTAGCGCAATTTTTTTAGGGTTTCATATGTTTTAAACCTTCCTTCAAGGATAGTACATTTTTTCTAAGGTTTTTATTGGTTTTTCCCTTTGGTTTAAAGTTTTAAACCAATGATATTGATAGTGCTCTCCTAGGCCACACTCCTAGCTTGGAAGCATGTCCTAAGCAAGGGCATTTTTGGAGTGACCTAGGGAGTGTGCCTCCAAAAATGCCAAAAATGCTCCTAATGGGAGCATTTTAAAAGCATAGTCATGGGCTTCCTAGCACTATCCATACCTCTATCGGGAGATCTACATGTTGAAAAATTGTAGCTTCAGTCGGCCTTTTCATCATCCAAAGCCAGGGAGAATTAACTTGATTCCTAGTTTTCCAAGTCGGCCTCAATTGGCCAGGTCAGCCCCACCACTTGAAGAGGTTTGAGCCATGGTTAAAACCCCCTTGATGAGACTACTATATAGTGATATTCGTTGCACTCCATTTGGGCATCACATCACTCACTCATTCGCCCTGTTCTAGGAAGGAAATTTTCTCACACATACGAAGGAGAGGAACGAGACTTTTGACCAACGAATTGAGTTTATGTTTGACTTTTGTTGACTTATGTTGACTTGGCTTGATTCTTTTTTGATTGAATCTTTGACTGTGGATTGGAGGCTGGATATTCTTTAGATCTTTGACTATTTGTTGGCTAATTTTTGTCTCTCAATCTGAGCGTTAACCGAGGGTTGATAGTAGGTCAAACCTTGTAGTTTGACCAAACTCTGACTGTGGAGTTGCAAGCTGAAATTCGTCCCTTGGACTAGTTGATTGCAAGCCGAAATTTGGCCCCTTGACTAGGCATAGACTTGTGAGTAGATCGTTGACTTTCTCTCTCTTTTGATAGTTTGACTTAGCATTTAATGTGGTCAATAGTTGACCTTTGACTAAAATATTTTGATGTACAAATTGGTTGAATTGGACATTCTCTCATAAGGAAAGGTTGTTGGGTTTTCCCCTTAGAGTATGGATTTCCTAGAGTAATTTTGGTATCTCTTGTCTCATTGTTTTTCAATATGATCTCTACTGCTCTACTGAAATTAATGGTTGAAATTTTATAATTGCTTGATGATTGGAATGTTCTAAGAAGTTAAAAATGTATCATTGGAAGTAGATATCAGATAGAAAATCATTCTACTCTCCTTAAACCTAGAAAAAAAATCAACATGGTATCAAAGCTTTGGTGAAGGAAAGAGCATTGAAATCACCTATCTGTTAATTTTTTAATGTTCTATGTTGTAACAATCACTTTAAAAAATTCTTCTTTCAATAGCAATCACTTTTTCCAATTAGTTTCAATCACCCAATGAAAGTAAGCAATTGTAGATAGAACAGTAAACAATATGCCCAATAGAAGACAACCAAGATCAAATGAGACAGAGATTTAGGTCAAAGACCATGGAAAAACTCCACAAGGGGGAAAACCCAACCAGATTCTTCTTCTATTAAATGTTCATCAAATGTTCAGCAGAGATACATAGTCCAAGTACATCCAATAACCAGTCAGAGGTCAAAGCCTTGAATATCCCAATCAATAATAAAATATCCAATCAAAAATGAGCAATATAGGCAACTCTAGTCAAACAATCATTCTGCAATTTTCTAGCCCTATCAAAGTCAAAGTCAACAATAGTCAACGCAACACCAACCAGTCCAAATTCAACAGTCAAATCAGATCCAAAAAATTCGGTCAAAGTAGCAACAAACTCGGTTTTCCTTGCTTGGTCAAACCCAGTTAAAACAGTCTACAAATCTGCGTTAAAAATTGGTCAGTCAAAGTCAACCCTGCGGAAACCCTAGCTTCAAATCTACAATCAACATTGGTCAAAGTGCCTAGAAAATTTCGGTCTTCTCTCTCCAGAATTCAAACTTCAAGAACAGACTCGAAAACCAAGTCAAATTACACAAAGTCAACACTGGTCAAAGGTGCCAAAACAAAAGACAAACTTGGCCAACAGATTTCTCTCTCTTCTCTTTGCACATGTGAGCTTGGACCCTGCAATTTCTGACCATATCGAACCAATAGAATGAAATGATGTGTGTAATAATGCCTCCAAGTGAGGTGTATTTATATGAGGTCTAAGTGGTCGAATCTCTCCTTTAGGACGACTTGTAATTTTTGAGGTGACTTGGTTCCACTTTAAAAATAATATTTTCTCATGTGCAAATTTAATTTTTCCAAGGGAAAGTGGGGTCTCCTTAGGGTTTGTTGGGCTTCTGAAATGGGTAAATTTCTCCCATAGCTACCAATTTCAACACTCCCTCTCAGCTAAGGAGGAATTTCCAACTGCATCATAAGTCTCATCTCGGATGTACCTATTTAATCATCGCTACATCATATCATATCTCATCTCATCTCTGCTTATCTCAGGTCATCTGTTAAACAATGATGTCTCGATCTAAAGAAGAAGAATCATCATAGGGGAGATTAATTTGCCACCCTATATCCAATGACAATAGGTAGGATACCACTTACCATGAGAGGTAAGGATCACAACCATCCTATTCTCTATTGATTTTCCCACCTTGATCCTCAAGAATCAAGTGGTATAACACCTGCATCCTATCACTTCAGGAGATACCACTTACCATAAGAGGTAAGGATCACAACCAACATATTTTCCATGAGTTCCCTCAACCCCAGGAGCTCCCTGACTCCATTCCCCTCCTTGTAGCTCAACAAGGAGGAAGAGCTTAGCTCATTGTTCTCAATCAGTCGTGACCACTTCCTAGAAGGGTCACCTCCACCAACCCAAGCTTGCTCTCTAAAGACTAAGAACTTCCCCTTCGGCAAAGGCTTGGTAAGAATGTCAGTTATCTACTCATCAATCGAAATGTGATGGAGTCTTATGGCTCCTCTCTGCACCATATCCCGGATATAGTGATATTTGATCTCAATGTGCTTGGACCTATCGTGGAACACAGGATTCTCTGAAAGTTGGATCCCACTCTTTTCGTCGTAATATATCACAGTTGTATCCAGTACTTGTTCAAATAGCTCTCCAAAGAGCTTCCTCAACCATACTGCCTCATAGCTAGCCATGTTAGCAGCAATGTATTCATATTTGGTCATACTAAGGGCAACAAAATTTTGCTTCCTACTCATCCAAGATATCATGGTAGACCCCAAAATAAAATAGCACCCTGAAGTGCTCTTCCTGTCAACAACATTTCCGACCCAATCAACATTAGTGTATCCATGAAGTCTCACATTCTCGACAGTATATGTCAATTCAAGATTGATAGTTCCATGCAGGTATCTCAACACATGCTTAGCAACAACCCAATGTGCATGTACTGGCTCCACCATAAATTAACTCGGAGTGTTGATAGCAAAACATATGTTTGGTCTAGTGTTCACTAACAACATTGATGCCCCAATCAACTATCGTTACTCAGAGGGATTTTCCAAATTAACTCCCGTGGCTTCACCACATAAATTCTTGAAATTCATGTCCATCAATGTGGCCATGGACTTTCATTCTACCATTCCAAATCTTTCCAACAGTTGACAACATATTTCCCTTGAGAAAGGAAAATCTCACTAGGTCTCTGCCACACCTCTAAGCCCAAGAAATAGTGCATCAAACCAAGGCCTTTTATCTAAAATTTAGAGGCCAACTCCCTCTTACACTGGAGAATAAGAGGCTCTCCACTAGTCAGGAATAAATCATCAACATATAATACCAAAATCAGGGGCATACCTTGGTCGACCTTAAGTAGAGATTCAGATCAACATTGCTTCTCGTAAATCCAAGCTTCATCAAATAGCTATCAATGTGAGCTTACCAAGTCCTAGGGGTTTGCTTCAATCCATAGAGTGTTTTTTTCAACCTACACAATTGAGTCTTCCGGCCATGCACTTCAAAGCCCTGTGGTTGCTCCAAGTATACTTCTTCCTTGAGAACTCCATGTAGAAATGTAGTCTTCACATCCATCTAGTGATGTGTCCATCACTGGCTCGCAGCAAGAGCAACGATAGATTAGATGGTAGTATATCGGGCAACTGACGCAAATGTCTTGTCATAGTCCTCTCCTTTCTGGGAGAATCCTCTAGCCGCGAACCTCACCTTCTACTTTTCAACACTTCCATCGACACCATGCTTAATTTTATATATCCATTTAGAAGTCACAACATAATTCCCTTTGGGTCTCAAAACCACTTCCTAGACATCATTCTTCATGATGGGCTCATATTCCTTGGCCATAATTCTTCTATACTTGTTCTTTCACTGCTTCTTGAAATATGCATGGTTCAGTTTGTATAATGTTGCTCATAGAAACAGCATATCCCTGATATCTATATGGCTTCTTGCTTTCCCTAAAAGTTTGTCTTGCAACAACATGTCTCTCAGCATCCTGTAAAGTGTTACAAAGCCATAATGGCGTTTTTATAGCAAGAGGATCACATGGAGGGGGACCCAAGGGGTCTATAGGTTCTAAGGGATCATCAAGAAAATTAGGCTATGGCTTAGGCATTCTAAGGTACTAAATTTGGAAAACTTTGGAATTTTATACTAATAATACAGGAAGTAATAATACATACAGTAAAATTCTTGATCGAAATTAATTAAATACACAACTACACAAAATTCTCGAGCGGAATTAATTAAATACATAGCTACATACCTAGGTACTAAATTTGAAGTTGATCTAGTGTGGTGTGGTTGTCGCTGCCAATTCGATCTTGTTATCAAACCAATCGAATCCACCCTGCCAATCTGGGTTCAGCCTCTTCAGTACCCAGATCCAGAGGACTTTAAAATTAAGGTCCTCTGCCCCCATGCCCAAAACTCCAAGGATTGAGGCTCAATTTTTCCAACTCTCTAGCTTACTTCTCGTTTTCACAGTATTCTCTCCAACTGCTACACTCAGGAAAGTTCTCCTCCTTGTCAGTCTTCCCCCGACTCCCTTATAAGCATAAAGTCCACCGACTCTCCTTCTTCGGGAGTCAGTTTTGTACCTTCTAGCATCCTCCTCCTTTCATTTAGAGTCAGTCATCTTCATAATTTTTATGATACATAGGTTGATTCTTTTATTTTAGTTAGGATTAACTTTATTTTGTTTAATAAAACTTTTAATTAAATTAATTTGCTTCATTTATAATTTTAATTAAATTACCTTATTTAGAATTTAAATAATTTTATTTATTTATTTTTAATCAAATTAAATTGTAAATTAAATGAATTTATTTCATAATTCATATATTTCATATTTTCTTTTGATTAAGGAGTATCATACATATGTCAAGGACTCCATTCAATATATTCCTTATAATTCTGGTGAGTTAGGAATTTACTTCAATAAACGCTTTATTAACCTAAACTTAAACATTTTCCAATATTAGCTAGTACGTATACTAGTGCAATACATGTGGTTCATACATATGTAGCTATGATATGGATGTCCCGTGTGCATGATAATATTCTCGTTTTATTTGTAATTGTAGGCGGCTCATTACAGGCATAGGAGGCTCTTCTTGTTCATCCATGGCATCATCCTTTCTCTCCACATTGGCAGGAGGAGTATCCCTTGCTTTCTTAAGGGAAGCATATTCATCAAATGTTACATTTCTACTAAACTCTAAATTCCTTTGACTAGGTACATATATTCTATAAGCTTTGGAATTTTCAAAATAACCAACAAAAGTACCTTTCTTTCCTGAATCATCTAGCTTGGTCTTCTTCTCCTTTGGCACATGAAAGTAGACGGGCCAGCCAAAGATCCTCAAATGTCCAACTTTGGGCTTTACACCTGTGAAAGCTTCTTCGGGAGTCTTGTCACCCAAGGCTTGATGAGGAGTTCTATTTTGAACATAGACAGTGACGTTAGTAGCTTCTGTTGAAGAATCTAGGGCAAGGAGAGTTAATAAGATTTTTCTTGCCATGATAACTATTTGTGAGGTACTTTTAATTTTTCTTATAAGCACATTCTTCACTTGTTAATATTAGAGTGTGTCTTCTTAGTTCATCAAATAGTTACCAAAACAAAAGAGACAAGAACACAATATGTTGGCTTTCTGCCAAGGCCAAAACCTCTCACTCTTTGAGAGGAAAACCTGCACAAAATTCTTCTTATAGAGATTCCAATTGAAGAATACCAATACCATGACCCTTGACCTATTAGGCCACTCCAAGACCAAGACACCAATCCTCTTCTTTGTCACTGTTGAGTTATCATCATCACCACTGCTTCACCGAGGTCATCATTATTGCACCACAAAGGTCATTATAGTTGCACCGTTGTTGTACCTTCACCTAGATCATTGTTGCACTGTCACTGAGATCATCACCATGTCAACGAGGTCTCTATATTGACCTTGTCTTCATCAAGATCTTCATCATGACCTTGATTCCATGTCTTCATCAATGCACAGAGATCTTCATCATGACCTTGTCTTCATTAAGATTATGACCAAGACCATGATTGCCATTATGCTGAGATCATGACTGTGTCTAGTATGTCAAGAGTGTTTTACTGTGGGATCACAACTATGCCGAGACAATGATTAGTGTCTAGAGAGTATGCCGAGAGTGTATCATCTCAATCTTCTTCATCACAAATATGTCGAGACAATGATCAGCACTGAGATCTTCTTCATCACAACTATTTCGAGATAGTCACTGTGTTCTTTCCTTGCACTGAGATCATCATCATAGATATGCCAAGACTATCACCATCAAGGAGGTTGAGACTGTAATTACTCACTGTAATTATCCACGAAATTGAAATGGCATCCAAGATTGTGTCCTGTACTTATGTGATGATCAACAGGGTATATATATTAGTTTTGTTTCCATAATAAGCCGACTTGTATTCATGAAGAGATGTGCCATTTCAAGTGAGCCGACATGAGTGTATTTAATTCGATTTGTTGGCCGATTTCTTTGAAAGGGATTTTTCTTGTCTTTGGAGGGCTTCTAGACTTTTCTATAGATTTGTATACATTAAACATAGGCTCAAGAAGAGATTCTTCATACATGACATTGACTCTTTAACCTATTAATAAATCCTAAGGCTCTCAATGGGAGCCACTACCAAATAAACCTCTTTCTCATGAAACCCATGCAGTAAGGTATACAAAAATAATTTTATTTCTTTAATTTCATCTTTTATGAAGAATGAACCTAGTTACATTTTCTTCAACACTCCCTCTTAACTAGGGAGGTATTCATAATGGTACTTGGTGATTATCAATCTAAAGAATTCCTCATAAGAAGAATCGGATTGGTAACCCATCTGTATAGCATCATAGTAACCAACATTGTTTCCACAGCAAGGCCTTGACTGACAACCCTATCTCTCATCATATCAAAGCATAATGTTGGTGAGACCAATGACTATAGACACCTTCATTGTTGTCTCTCAAGATACATACCCACCCGAGTGTTCACTGAGTATGACATTCTAGAACTATTCTTATCTTAGGTTCCCAACCCTCAAAGAATAATGATCCTCTTGTCTACTCTTATCTTGGATGCCCTACACATCCTCAAAATGCATCGGATGCCAGATGATTACCCAATCCTTCATTCTTTCTTCCCAAATGAAGACAAGAATGTTGTGTCTGTCTCTCCCTCTCAACTAGGGAAGGCATGCCCATTCCTGTAAAGGAATGTACCCAAGTTCCTTCTGACCAGGAACTTGCCTAAGCTCCCTCTCAATTAGGGACTTGTAAAAGCTCCCTCTTAACTAAGGACCCTCCTTTTCATCAATAGCTTCTTCTTTGTGGGTCCTTCCGCTACTGATCAATTTATTTCCTTGATGTCATGAAATTTCAATCGAGTTTCTTCCTTGTAGGGTTTTAGCCATCCATCACTTTCCTTCTTGGTTCGTCATGTCATTATGTTCTTCATGGAAAGCGGCCTTCTTGATACATATCTAGAACCTTCATCATATGATTACTTCTTCCTCATCATGTTTCTTTTAGGAATTTCCATCCACCACATGAATGCTAGTTGTACTTGTACTTACAACTCTTCTGCTAGTAGCCCTGCATGAACTCATCTAGATATTATTCAAGAAATCAAAACATAACATAAATCAAATTGTACCTTTCGAGATGGCTCGTCATCATGACATCTTCTTGTAGGTATTAACATCCTACATACATGTTGACATATCTCCCAAAGATATCCATTATCAAGGGTCTCCATCTTTTCCAAACTTCCATCAGAGTCTGATGTTGTACCTTCGAAGATAATTCTAGGTTAGGAATTATGCCAGAGCATCTAAAATATTTTGTTGGTTTTTTTAATGTCTGGATGGCCAATGTTTTAAACTAATTCATGCAGGTGTTGAATCTTAATTAATCATGATATAATAAAAGGGTTGTTCTTTACCTCTTGACAGAAATTTGGTTTAAAATATATGTGTAAGGCAGAAATCAAAGAATCTATGATCTATCAAATATTCAAATAGTGTTTAATTAACCATATGGAAAAGATGCATGTAACCTATGTTTATAGCCCAACAAAAATATATTTAAATTGATGAAGAAGTGACATTTTAAATATGCAGAGGAGTTATCTCAGACAAACAATCCAATAAACTAATATCTTTAATCTATTATAACTTCACAGGAAAATTCAGACAGGTTGACACACCTTATCTTACCCAAATATCTTCATTTAAAATTAAATATATGCAAAAATTTATAATATGAAATGAAATAACAATGAAGAACACAGACTTCTTTGAGGCAAATCCAGAATCCTTTCATTAATATCAGAAAAACTTCAGATGAATACAATTCTGCTTGATACCTTATTCCAAGGGTTCAACCCTTTGTACTTCGATCTATGAAGTATTTATACAATTTTCCTCAAAATAACTTGTTAAATATCAAGATTTCTTTATAAAATATCTAAAAAAACTGTTTACAAAAATAGTCCAATAATATAGGAAAATTATAGTGTGGAAAAAGTTTGCAAAAAATCGGGATTAAATCCCCAAATTGCGATTTTTTTAGCAAAACGATTTAATCGGCCAATTTTTTGCAGACTTTTTTAGTCCCGAAAAAATCACGATTAAATCGTTTTATCCCGATTTTATCGAGATTCGAACCAAAAAGTTGGTCGTCCTCCTAGGCCGTGGATAAAGAGGCCAAAAAGGCAGAAAATAATATCATTTGCTGCAATTTTCTCTCCCATTCAGCGTTGTGGAGATTCATAGTTGTTTGCCATTGCCCTAGAGGAGAATATTTGCTAGTTTTGTGGTGGGGATTTGGAGATTTGTCCACTGCTCAACGTGAGAGATTCAAAGTGCCGAATTGTTGTTGCCAGGTATGTATTTTAATTTCTCTCTTAGTTTTTTTACACAAATGGCTTCTTAAATATTTCTATAATTCTCTATAATTCTATTAGTTTGTTTGTATCTTATTTTTTCCTAGAATTTTGAAAGGGAAACATTGTTTAGAATCTAGATTGAAGCAAAACTTCAACTTTCAAGAATAAAACGACAAAAATTCAAACCCTTGTTTACTGAATCTGAGTGTTTTCAAGTGACTGAGATGAGGCATTTAAAATCTAAAATCAACTATTGCATTTGTGTTTGCTTCGATTGGAGAGGTCATTCCTGACTGGGAACTTACTATCACTACCCTTGGAGGACTCCCACCCAAGTGGTATATATTTAGAACCACTACTCTCAATAATGATCGAATTCCAAGGTTTGAAGAATTGATGTCGAGATGCATTCAAGAAGAAACAAGAATGGTGGAGCAAGAAATGCCTTCTAATAGAGGCAACCCCACTGCTTTCTCCACTCATGCTAAAAGGAGAAATAATGCAAGGTCTAAAGGGCATTTCAATGGAAATCTTGGATCCAAGGGTGGAAGGGAAGGAAGGTGCTTTCTTTGCAATAAGTTTGGCCACTATGCACAGGAGTGTCCCAATTGAAGGGACACATCACATGATGATGATCACAATCATTCCAGGGGTAACTTCAACAACAACAATCAAAAGAATGGCAAGTTCAATGGCAAAGGGAAAACGAATGCGGGACATCAAGGAAATGGGCAACCCTCCAAGAAAGCAAGGAACTCCCAATATGAAGAATCAAATGTTGTTAGCAATAAGCAAAAGGAAGACTATCTTATATCAGCCCTCTCCACTACCTCTCCTCTGGACACTTTGGTGAATTGGCTAATTGATAGTGGTGCCTCAAGGCACTTCACCGAATACAAGGAAATTCTCTCTAATCTGATAGAGAAGGAGACAAACTTGGAGATTATTTTTGGAGACGATGCCACCTATCCCGTGAAGGGAGTAGGGAATGTTACCCTTCAATTGAATGAAGGTAACACGATTCATTTACAAGAAGTTCTATATGTACATGATCTTAAGAAGAACCTCGTGTCCATTTTGACAATGGAAGACAAAAGATACAAGGTGGCATTCATCGATGGAAAGGTATGTGTTCGGAAAAGGAATTTTAAAGATGCTTTTACTCTTGGGTTCTGGGTTGACACTTTGTATCAAGTTGGAGGAAGTCCATTGGGAGACATGTCTTGCGACACATCTCTACAATCTGAACTATGGCACAGGAGGTTTTCCCATCTTCATTATAAGGCTCTACTCGATGTGAGACAGATGGTGACAGGTATGCCCAAGTTCAAAGTAGAGCATGAAGGTGTATGTCCGGGATGTGCCGAAGGAAAACTTACAAGGGGACCATTCCCCTCAAGTAATAGCAATACCACAGATATATTGCAGCTGATCCACTCCGACATATCTGGTATGATGCCTGTAAAATCTTTGGGAGGATACTTATATTATCTCACCTTTAGGATGATTATTCTCACAAGACTTGGATCTACTTCTTGAAAAAGAAGGATGAAGTGTTCACTTGGTTTCGTCACTTCAAAGCCATGACCAAAAACCAATCTGAGAAGAGAATCAAGATATTGAGGACTGATAATGGGACTGAGTACAAATCAAATGAATTCCATGATTATTGCAAAGATGCTGACATTAAGAGGGAGACCACAACACCAGACACTCCCGAGCAGAATGTTGTGGCTAAAAGGAAGAATTGTACTATTGTAGAAGTTGTTCATGCCATGCTTCATGATCAAGGGCTTCCGAAGTTTCTATGGGCCAAAGCTGCAAATATCGTCGTGTATGTTCAAAACCGATGCCCTCATCAAACATTGGACTCCAAGACTCCCGAAGAAATGCTCACTGGTAAGAAACCCGATGTCTCTCATTTTAGAATTTTTTGAAGTACCATATATTTTCATGTGCCGAAAGAGAAATGAAGCAAATTGGGTGCATCAAGGAAGAAAGAACTCTTTGTGGGCTATAGCGAAATTGTAAGGGCTATAGAATTTATGTGGTCAAAGAGAAGTTGAGACAAGTCATGATGTCACCTTTGACGAAGATATGGCCCTCAGCAAGAACAACAACCTTCCTATCCCAAGGAAAGACAAAGAAGCTGACACCAGAAAACAGGGTGAAAAAGAGGACGAGACGATGCCTAATGCTGATGAACCTATGGATCCTATTGATCCTTCTCCCCAAGAGCCCTGCTCCTCCAAGAGGAGACCCTCATGGCTTAGGGATACTCTCGAAGATGCTGAGAGACATATTGCACCAAGGGGGACTTTCCGTGAGAGCAAGAAGCCAAACAGGTATCAAGGATACTTGACCGTCATGAGCACTATCATTCAAAATGAGCCTTCATCATTTGAAGAAGTCGTGAAGCAACAAGTATGGAAGGATGCTATGAATGAAGAATACGAGTCTATTATGAAGAATGATGTCTGGGATGTGGTTCCTAACCCCAAAACAAATCGGTTGTCACCTCTAAGTGGCTCTACAAAATCAAGCATGGAGTTGATGGAAGCACAGAAAATTTCAAGGCTCGCTTTGTTGCTCGAGGCCTCTCTCAAAAGGAAGGTGTAGATTATGATGAGATATTTGCACCTGTTGCCCGATACACCACCATCTGCTCGATCATAGCCCTTGTTGCCTCGGAAGGATGGAAACTACATCAGATCAATGTCAAGACCGCTTTCTTGCGTGGTTCGATTAAAGAGGAAGTCTATGTGGAACAACCTGAGGGGTTTGAGGTTCATGATCGGGAATCTCATGTATGCAGGTTGAAGAAAGTTCTCTATGGCTTGAAACAAGCACCCCGAGCTTGGTATGAGAGGATTGATAGCTTTCTGATGAAGCTGAAATTCACTAGAAGTGAAGTTGTTCCGAACCTTTACTTTAAGGTTTAAAATGATAAACCTCTCATACTGGTACTTTATGTGGATGACCTCTCTCTAACAGGTGCAGACCCTCTCATTCACAAATGTAAGAGGGAGTTGGCTTCTAAATTTGAGATGAAGGACCTAGGACTAATGAACTACTTCCTAGGGTTGGAGGTCTGGCAAAAGCTAGGAGAAATTTTCCTATCTCAAGGGAAATATGTTGTGAACATATTGGAAAGATTTGGGATGGTGAACTGCAAACATGTGACTACCCTGATGGAACTTAAGTTTAAGAAGTTATGTGGTAGTGTCGTCGAACATGAATTGGGAAATGCTTATGAGTATCGTCAACTCATAGGAGCACTGATGTTCCTAGTGAACTCTCGTTCAGACATATTTGCAGTCAACACATTGAGCCAATATATGGTTGAGCCTCATCATATACATTGGATTGGTGCCAAGAATCTTCTGAGATATCTTCGAGGCACAATCACTCATGGACTGAGATACACTGCCAAAGATGTGAGGCTGCATGGTCATTCTGATGATGATTGGGCTGGCAGTGTGGTGGATTGCAAGAGAACTTCTGGATGTTTTTTTCTTTGGGTTCTGCTTCGATATCTTGGATGAGAAGGAAGCATAAATCAGTTGCCTTGAGCACCACTAAGGCCGAATACATAACTGCTAGTATGGCCTCCTGTGAAGCTGTCTGGTTGAGGAACCTCTTCGATGAGTTGTTTGGACATGTGTTGGATACCACCGCGATTCTCTGTGACAACCAAAGTGGGATCCGATTATCATAGAATCTCGTGTTTCATGATCACTCCAAGCATATAGATATCAAGTACCACTTTTTCCGAGATATGGTACAACAAGGTGCAATAAGGCTTCATCACATTGGGACTGATGAGCAAGTCGTCGATATTCTGACAAAGCCCTTGGGGAAGGTCAAGTTCTTGGCCTTCCGAGAACGACTTGGAGTCGTGGAGAGATGCTCATATGAGGGTCCTGTATGATATGGACATTGAGCTCTGGGAGCTCTGGGGGGCTTGGGGTATTTCTTGGAGCGATGAGCAACCATAGGGTGAGTGGTTCACCCTTCCCCTAGTGGTTTGTTGTGTACAGGGTGAGTGGTTCAGCCTTCCCCTATGATATCCCTGGCGACATGTAGACAGGATGAGTGGTTCATCCTTCTCCTATTGAGACATCCTACCCATGCAGTTTGGGACTCATGGGAAGTACATCTCATCTGGCCAATGAGTAGGGAAATGAGGATAGGGATCATAGTACTATCGATGGATGCATCGTGTACTACCATACTCCTTATGCTAGGATGACCGATATTGGTCTGGGATCAATTGGAATTGACTTTGGGTCGATAAGAGTGGTATGAGACACTCTCTTTTGATTGGAATTGACTTCGGGTCAATAAAGAGTGGTATGAAACACTCTCTTTTATTTGGGACTGACTTTAGGTCAATAGAGAATGGTACCATACATTCTCGATCACTTCTTCTTCTTCATGGTTCAGCAGAGCAGAGCAGAGTAGTGCATTGATAGCAGAGATAGTACCGATTGGTAGATGGATCAACAGATGGAGTTCTCCCTAGTTGAGAGGGAGTGTTAAAATTGGCAACTAGGGCCAAACTCCACATGGGTCATCTTATTTATGACAGCTGATATTTTCTTGAATTCCTCTCTCCGAGAGGTGTAGGATTGATCTAAATATCATCCAATTCTGACATGTAAAAATGAAGATATGAATTTATTTGTATTATGGACAAATTGTCAAGGTCGGCCAGCAAGCAAAACAGGGATTTTAACCCTTAGCTCATCCTCAATGTTGCATATAAAAGGAGACCTCAAGTCATTCTTTCATCATATCATCTCATCACATCTCTCTCTCCTCAGTTGATTTGGTACACAAATCTAGCAGCTTTCTCTCACACATGCAAAGGAAGGAGGACGATTTATGTTTTCACTGTTTGACTGTGTTGACCAGCATTGACCAAATTGCAGAACTTTTGTTTGACTACGTTGACCTATAGTGTTCACCTATTTTAACTGTGGATTGGGTGAGGTGTCTTCTCCTTGGCAGGCCGCAAATCTGGGCACTGAAATCGAGGTGATTTGACCTCCCATTTGAGTAGCGTTGACTGCTCTAGATCTGGTTGTAGTTTGATTTTTGTTGACCAGCGTTTGACTGGACTTTTTGGGACTATTTTGGGCTAATTGGGCTTGCTATTAGAGAGCGAAGTTGACTGGGTTTGATCGAGCTGCTTAGAGGAAGAATTTTGCCCTATTTGACTAGCGTTGACTTTTCTGGTTAGGGCTTTTCTGCAGCTGTCATAAATGATCAAATTTGTAAATGTTGAAGTTTCTAAGTTTACTTAATTTAGAAACCCTTCATGCACTTTTTCTAATTTATTCCTACCTACTTGTTAGTTTTCTTTAACAAGTTATTTACATAGTAAATACTGAAAATAAACACTAGTGCATGCTCAACATATTACAGATCAGCAACTAAAAGAAACAAGAACAAACACACCACACGACACCATTATTTTGGACCAATGACCTCGGAAAAACCCAATGCGAGAAAACTGGTGCAACTATCTAAGGGTTTTCTTATTAAGCAATACCAGAGTACAATCTGGGTGTCGTAACTTGTCTACCCAACAGAGAATTTCCTTAGCAGCTATACCTCACAGTTTGAGAGAAATCTCTTCGCTGAAACCCTGGAAAACCCTTCTAGCAGCTCCTCAGCACAAAATTTCTCTTACAACCCCAGCATCTACCCAGTCTGGACTACATCAACCCCTCTCTGTCTCACGCTGGCCCTGCATCAACCTTTCTTGACCTGCATCAGCCCCAGTAGGCCCTGCGTTAGCTTTGGGAGCCTCTGCGCCAGCTACGCTAGCCCCTCTAGTGCTTTGCGCAACACTTGGTTGCCTCTGCATGGCACTACGTGAGCCCTTGCTGGCTCTACATCACCCTCCTTGGCTACTGCGCTGCTCTCCCAGCACAATCTCAAACTGCTTTTTTTTTTGTACTCAATGGCCCTCAGCTACTCTCACGATCACTGATTCTATCTCTCTATTAAACGCCGCTCTAGAGAATAGAATGACTGATCATCTAGTGTACTCTCCAAGTGACCCTCAAGCCTCTTATACTTTTCTTGTTAACATATCAACTACCAAGATTAAGTCCCTAATCAATGGCTAAGATTAGATCTGGCTTGATCCATGTCTTTTGGACCACTCTAACATAGATTCATGTTAATACACATTAATATTTTATTTTCCCTAAGTTTAGACTTAGGGACTCCATTAAAAATATTAATTATTTTAATATCCCCTGAACTGTTTAGAATTTGCCCAAACCCTTTTTGGGTATTGGAGATCTCATGTGCCCCAACCTCTCCACCAAAGTTCATGGCTAGAGCACATTTGATGCTACCCCAAATCAACACTCCCTCTTAGCGAGGACTATGCTCTAGCAATACTCCTCACTGAGTATTACTCTGGTCATCTGGCATCAGTACCTGTGCCGATGCTAGGCCTTCCTGCCCAACATCCTTTGCACTGCTCTCTCCTGTACTGCTGTCCATGGTTCTGCCACTGCCACTGCTCATCTGTACAACAACTCCCTCTGCATCTGTGTTGTTGGTGGTCCTTTCTCCTAGCACTGCATCTGCACTGCACCTCTTCTCATCATGTTACATCATGCTACCCACTGCTGCACTACAACTCAGTTACTGAGAAGTAAGTAACTGATCTCCCAACTGACCTCCTTGTTGGGCTAGAGACACCCACTGATGCTGAAGCTCCCTCTGTCGCTGACAAGTGCTCCATCTCTGACCTCTGCGTTGTTGCAACAACTCCCTGCATCTCGCATCGTTGCACACCTCTCTGTGCCTTCCTGCTCTGGTGCAACACTCATGTGCCTCTCGCACTGCTGCAGCCTACTAGCTTTGCATTGTCTCGGGACTCCTGCACTGTAGCTCTCTTTGCCGCTCCATCTGCATCTGTCTCTACCCACCCAACCAGTCCTACTACTCCTCGTCAGGGCTCCCGTAGCAAGGTCTAATCCAAGAGGTTGAGTACCTCGAGGATCTTGCCCCTCATCCCCTGTAGTCCACCTGACTACAGCTTGATGTCTCCCCACTTCCGCTCAAGTGGTGTGTGTGCACTCATGGCACAGTCATCGTCTGTCAAAACTTCCTTCTCTGCCCGTGCTGGCGCTGCCTTAGTCTCGGAAGAATCTCCCTTACTCTTCTTCCTTGGGCACTGGGCCGCATAATGACCCATCTCCCCATAGTGAAAGCACTTGATCTTGGAGAGATCTTCCTTCTTCCGCTTCTGCTTTCCCTTAGATGCTAGGGCCACATCCTCCTCCTCCTGTTTGACCTTGACCCCTTTGTTGCTGCTACCTGTCTTCAATCGTCGTCTGATCTCTTCCCGGTGAAGAGCTGCCCACATCTCGTCCCAAGGTAGGAGAGTCTCTCTGCCGAGGATGCTCTGGACAAACACTTCCCACTCTTCTGAGATAACATTCAAGGCTCCTGATCCGGTGTTGCTCCTATAGCAGTCAACTAGTCTCGAATCTCATTTAGTCCTCCGAGGAAGGTGTCAATCAATTGACCCTTATTCTTCTGATATGACCTCATTTGGTTGTCAAGTAGCATTCTTCTCTGCACATAAGTATGCTGGTATAGATTCTTGAGAGCCTCCCACATCTCAACTGTTGTTTCCTTCTCGGCTATATGTGGTACCACATGATCCTTGACCCCATCAAGGATAATGCACTTGGCTCTCGCCATCGCCTCTTCATACCTGTCATTATCATTGGGGTCGACTAGGATAGCTACTACCTTTAAGGCGAAGTTCTTGACACAAATCTTGTCAAGCACTGATAAGATTTTGGCCTTCCAAACTGCAAAGTTCGATGCTCCGTCTAATCTATCCTGGTCTCTTACCCCGTGTAGTGCCATGACGCTCCTCTACTTCTCTCCTGGAAGTTCTCTGTTCGACTCCTCTGAGTCTCTACTTCTTGTCTAGAAGTTTTCTTTTGGACTCCCTCTGAGTCCTGATTTCCCTCTTGGAAATCCTTTTATCACTTGTTGAGATGCCCCCTACTCTAATCGTCTTGTGCAACTGCACTGCTGATCCATGTTCCTCGGCTAGAAACCCTCGGTAACAACTCCTTTGACCCTACTCTGTCAGCTATTGTTCTAACTATAGTACCTCGCCAGCTCCACTCTGCAATATTCGTGCAGCCTTCTAGAACCCAGCAATTGCCTCTCTGTGAATTGCGTCAGCCCCACTTTGGCTCACGCTGGCTCTGCGTCACCCCGGATGGGTCTGTGTCAGCCCTCTAGCCCTCTGCGTCAGCAACGCTGGCCTCTCTAAGGCTCTGCGCAATTCCCGTCTTCTTCTGCGTGGCTCTGACTGGCTCTGCGTCACACTTCCTTTGCTTCTGTGTTGCTAGAAACAACTTCTATCACCTCAGGACAGTTGTTTTCTGTTGTTGTTGCTCCTCTCGACTGATGTCTTTTAGTCCTCCTGTGATCTGCAATCATGCTGTGATACCATGTTCAAGTTTCTAAGCTTACTTAATTTAGAAACCCTTCATGCCCTTTTTCCAATTTATTCCTACCTACTTGTTATTTTTCTTTAACAAGTTATTTACACAGTAAATACTGAAAATAAACACCAGTGCATGCTCAATATATTACAGATCAGCAACTAAAAGAAACAAGAACAAACACACCACATGACACGATTATTTTTGGACCAATGTCCCCAGAAAAACCCAATGCGGGAAAACTGGTGCAACTATTTGAGGGTTTTCTTGTTAAGCAAAATTAGAGTACAATCTGGGTGTCATAACTGTCCTACCCAACAAAGAATTTCCTTAGCAGCTATACCTCATAGTTTGAGAGAAATCTCCTGGCTGAAGCCCCAGAAAACCCTTCCGGTAGCTCCTCAGCACAAAACTACTCCTGCAACCCCAGCACTACCCAATCTAGATTGCATCAACCCCTCTCTGTCTCACGTTGGCCTTACATCAGCGTTTCTTGGCTTGCGTCAACTACGCTAGCCCCTCTGGTGCTCTGCGCAGCACTTGGCTGCCTCTACATGGCCCTACGTGAGCCCTTCCTGGCTCTACGTAACCCTCTTTGGCTGTTGCGCTGCTCTCCCAGCACAATCTTTGCCTTCTTTGTTTCTCTATACTCAATGC
>APFE030970083.1:152029-172770 GCA_000404065.3 Pinus taeda
AAATTAAATCATTAAAATAAATAAATAAACTTTATTAAATCAAATTAAGATATTCGAATAAATTCAAATCAGATTTTGTTTATAAAATCAACACATATCATAATTTGGACATGGAGATGGAGGAAGTCAGTGAACAGAGACTTATAAGAAGGAAGGGATGGTTGGTCGAAAAGGGGGGGTCGAAAGGAGGAGGAAAATTTGAAACACAGAGTTTTCAACAGAAAAGACTGAGCCTTGTTTGTTCTGAAGTTTTTAGGCATGGGGGAACAGATTGCAGCGATTAAGAAGCAATCTCAACTCAGTACTTAGGTTGTACTTAGTTTGGCTGGGTAGTTATGGTCTTTTGGTAACGGGAGCGAAAGCTAGAGCAAATCTGAAGCCTCTTCATCTACAGGAAACTAGGTAGGTACTCCTCATCAAATCAATCAATTTGATATATAAAATTTGGTTAAATTTTAATTATTTACAGGCTTTATATTAGTTGTTTAATTATTTACAGGCATTACATTTGGTATCAGAGCCTAATTTGAACTCTCGGACTTGTTAAGTCTATTAAGGATTTAAATTTATTAAAATAAGGTTGTGCTAAATCCATTTAAATTATTCACCCAGGAAGACACATATAATAAATTCTACAGCACTTATTGTCTGTTTAGGACTTCAGCGTGATGAACTTTCATAGCTTTTGTTAGTAGTGAACTCCTTGTTGTTGTTTTACCATAGGCCTTCTCAATCTCACTGGAAACTGTATCACTAAGCTTTGTGCAAAAACTTGCAACAAATCCCAGCTGCCAAAGATTTCTGAATGCTATCCCACCTGCTCCTCAAGTTAACTGGATCTTCAAAGCTTTTGTTTTCCAAATACTTCGGTGATACTATCTGCCTGGAAGATGCACTAGGCTGTCACGAGCTTTCGTAGCATCAATTTAATTAATGTCACTTTCCAAGATGTTTGAGCTTGGAACCTCCCAAGATGCTTGAGCTTGGAATGTGGCTTGGTTGAAGATTAGGATGCGTATACCAAATAATTCACTGGAAAAAAAATGGTGTAAATATGCATATACCAAATAATTCACTTGAAGAAAATGGGGCAAATTTCATTGACCTAAGTTGTACAATTCAATCGGAGGTAGATGAATTGAGAAATGGAGGAGAAAGCATTGCGTCCACTTTTCCAAAAGCAGATGCAGAAGCATGTTGTGCTCGGCTGACTTACAAGTGTAGCTCCTGTACCAATAAGATAATAAATAATGTTGGCAAAAAAAAAAAAAAAAACCCCTCTACTTCCAAATGCCCTCCATTATAAGCTCCCCAACAACAACGTGGCCCCAATGCCAGGAGTCGTCAGACCATCGAAAAGTAACATAGAACCCGCCAAAAATATGAGAATGTTGCTAAGTATAGCGGATTCCCATGTTGGCGGAGACAACTGAAATGCGCTAACTGCCTCCAACAAAACCCCCGACAATTGTAGCCCGGCGTTGACCGATGTTATTGGGAGTCTTCTGGTGTTTGAACAATTCTCTCGCCTGCGCAGAAGCTTTCTTAGGGCATAAATTAAGGCTATAGTACAGGGGGGCGGGGAAGTTTGCCACTGTCACGGGAAGCTAAAACCACTGTCTTACTTCGACCATTGATCAGATAACTTTATCCGCACAACCTCAAAGCGGATGCACACAAAAGTCAGAATTGTGTCTTTGTGTACTATAGAACCTTGATCCAACTTTAAAGCTTAGAGATAAACACGAGGCCAGACTTATATCTGACACCCGCCCAGTTAATCAACTGCGTGCTAGGATATGTCATGAGTTCTATAGCTTATCGACGCGTAAGGGTATGTATACTCCGTGGACTCTTACGTTAAACACCATAATACATAATATAAGCCATCGTATAAATGAACCAATGAATGTTTTATAATGAGAGATCGGGTCATTGTTTTCAATATCTACAAACATAAATCTCAACTATATCTGTACCTAGAATTATCATACCATTTCTGTCATATTAAATTATTATATTTAATTTCCATAATTTAAATTTGGTTATATATATTAATGCGAATTTTTTTCGTGTTTAAAGGAAGATATGATAGTAGCAATACAAATAAGAAATATAAAAAGAAAATAGGTAACAAGATATAGAAATGTATTAAATAGTGGAGTAGATGTATAGCAAATAGAGGAATGCAACGAAAATATATGAAAATATGGATAGACATGTAGAAAAAATATAAAATAAAGGTATACAAAAGCACGGAAATTATGAAAGGGAAGAATACATAAATAAAGATTACATCTAGTAAGTGTATAATGAAATAGATGATAAATAAGCACAGTGTTTAAAAAAAAATTTAATTAATATATATATAAAGTAATATAACATAATGCAAAAGATAACAAGTACAATTATAATCTGAAATGATGCGAATATATATGATGATATTAGATAATATAAATGATACTCGCAAGTAATATAACATAATAGTGATTCAGTAAACGTCTATATTAAAAGTAGTCGATGAAGTAACTAAAAGTAAAAAGAAAAATTCAAAATAAAAAATAAAAATAAAAAAATTTTAAAAAATAAATGTTTAAATTAATCAATAATGTAAAGTAATGATATTATGTATATCGTTTATTATAAATATTACATTTAAAAGAAAATAGACTAAAATTAGTCCACTAACAATAAAATGATTATATTACATAGTTAGGCTATGTTACAATGTTAAAAGGAGGTTTTATAAAGACTCGTGCATTAGAAAACTATTATTACGCATTAAGATAGGATTCCTTGCATTAGGACAAGGAAGTCGCGAGGCCACCCTCCTTGACCTCAGTACCAATAAGACCTGCCTAGCAGGTAAAAATAACAAAAAAAAAACTATACCCATTTGTAAATGTGAAATTGCAAAACTATGTGTTAAATCTGAAAGTATACCTTAAATTTTTACAAATTTTATTGTGTATACAGGAAACACTACGATGGTAAGGACATATCAACAACGATGACGTGATAGGGCAGCATCACCATCATTAATACCACCATCGTCATCATCACCATCTCCATCGCCACCACCATCATCATCGCCTTCATCGAGACCATCATCAACACCAATCGCTCCAGCACAGGAGTTGACTGTGATAATGCACTCATTGGAAGCCTTATTGGAAACATTAAAAGGGTCAACAATGGCTAAAACCAAAGAAGAACCTCAACCCTTAGCAACCAATTCAATGGAACCAACGAATTTTGAGTATAAAAGATCAAAGGAAGATATTTCTAGGGAGCTTCAGAAAATTAAACTCTCGGAATTTTCAGGAGGTCGAGCTAGAGAACGTGCTGAGGCATGGTTAGAAGGAATGAACAGATGTTTTAAATTAAGAGAGTACTCTTCTTCTGCAAAAACAAAAATTGTTGTATTTCAATTAAAGGAAAATGCCTTGATTTGGTGGAGAAATCTGGAAAAACAACTACACCTCACAACGGATAATGTTCTTTGGGAATTGTTCGAGGAAAGATTTCGTGCCAAGTATTTACCTCCATATTTTCAAGAACAACAAGCCGGAGCCTTTCATACATTAATTCAAGGTAATAAATCAGTGGAAGAATATGAAATAAAGTTTATGGAGCTTGTGAAATACACTCACTACTTGGATTCTGATGAATGTCAAGTTGAACACTTCATATTTGGGTTAAACCCTCGCATCAGGGCCTTGGTTAGGATGTGGAAACCATCATCAGTAGCCAAGGCAGTAGAATGTGGCTGCTATGCAAAGAATCATCTAGGAACCAAAAAGGATACCGAGCCAGCAGAGCCTCTACAATTAGGGTTTCCAGGAAAGACTCCCCGAAATGTCTTCAGAGGAAGTAGCTCTAGACCACCTTATGGTAATAGATTTACCCCAAGAAATATAGGAGCAAGAGCTCCCATGGCAGTTAATACTATAGCTGCTGAATCATCAAACACAAGTCCATGGAAATCTCGTGGAACTGCTAATAGAGGAAGAAATTCGAGAGGAATCGGTATGAGAGGGCGAAACTCTTTATCTAGAAACCCACAATATGATTCAAGATAACTGACCCAGGTTAATTGTTGGGGATGTGGAGGACCACATTTTCAATGTGATTGTCCAGAAGCTTCATCAAGTATATTACAAAGGGCAGAAAAAGGACCAATATCAAATACCCAAGGCAATCATAGAATCCACGCTGTAGTTAACAACAATCAAGCAGCACACCAGTCCACTGTAGTGGAATCTTCACATATTATTAACGATATAAAATTCAAAATTTTATTTGATACTGGTGCCACAGATAGTTTCATTTCGTCATATGCATTAAATAAATGTGGGTTGGCAACTCGCAGGCAAAATGATTTCAGACAGGTAGAAATGGCCTCAAGAGAACTCCAATCCGTAAACTTAAGTGTGGATCAATGCAAAATTGATCCAGGAGTCTGTTCGACTAAATTGAAAGTTTATGCCACAACCCTATGAACTTATGATCTTGTCATAAGTATGGATTGGTTAGAAGCTCATCAAGCTTGGGTAGACTGTTATGGGAAAAGAATTCTCGGTATAAATGATGAAGGAGAGGCGATCCAAATTCAAGGTATCAAGAGAAAAGTATCTTTATGCTACATATCAGCAATGAAAATGAAGTGTTGCTTAAGGAAAGGTTGTCAGGCATATGTAATTCAAGAAGTAAGTAAAGAAAAAGGACCATCCTTAGAACAATATCCAGTGTTAGCCGAATTTCTAGATGTATTTCCAGAGGAACTACTAGGATTACCTCCCGAATGAGAGTCAGACCTCACCATAGAATTGAAACCTAGTACTCAACCAATCTCTAAAACACCTTATAGAATGACAGCTCCGGAACTTCAAGAATTACAATTTCAATTGAAGGAACTATTGGATATAGGACGTATTTGACCCAGTATATCACCTTGGGGTGCTCTTGTAATTTTTGCCAAAAAGAAAGATGGATCCTTAAGATTATGCATACATTATCGAGACTTGAATCGAGCTACAGTAAAGAATCGATATCCTATGCCTCGAATTGATGATCTCTTTGATCAAATGAAAGGAGCTGTTGTCTTTTCAAAAATTGATCTTCGATCAGACTATCATCAGCTAAGGATTTATGAAAGCGCTATTTCTAAGACTGCATTCCGAACACGGGCATAATGAATTTACTGTGGTACCATTTGGATTAACTAATGCACCAACAGTATTCATGAATCTTATGAACAGTGTTTTTCGCAAATATCTTGATCAATTTGTACAAGTATTTTTAGATGATATACTCATCTACTCCAAGAATGAGAAAGAGCATGAAGACCATTTACGAATAGTATTATCTTGCCTCAAAAAACACCAATTGTATGGAAAATTATCCAAGTGTTCGTTCTTTCAGGAAAAGATTCATTACTTAGGTCATATCATATTAAGCGAAGGGATCTCAGTAGAACCTGAGAAGGTAAAAGCAATCATGGAATGGCCAATACCGAAAAACGCACATGAAGTACGAAGCTTTATGGGTTTAGCCGGTTACTACCAAAGATTTGTGGAAGGATTCTCCAAAATTGCAAAGCCGATTACAACTCTTCAACATAAAGGTGTTAAATATGAATGGACTGGGGAATGTAATAAAGCATTCTCTGAACTCAAAAGACTACTAACTAGTGCACCAATCTTAAATGTCCCTGATATGGACAAAGATTTTGCGGTATGTACTGATGCATCCAAACATGGATTAGGTGCAGTGTTAATGTAGGATAGAGGAGTAATAGCGTATGTCTCAAGAAAGTTAAAGCCTCATGAAGAACTCTACGCTACTCACGATTTAGAGTTAGTTGTTGTAGTACTAGCTTTAAAGATGTGGAGACACCATTTAGTGGGGCGAAGTTTTACACTTAAAAGTGAACATCAAAGTCTACAATATTTGTTCACCCAAAGAGACTTGAATGCTAGACAAAAACGATGGAGTGAATTTTTAAGTGAATATGACTTTGGAATATCATATATTAAAGGAAAAGAAAATGTAGTGTTAGATGCTTTAAGTTGAAGACCCTGTATATTCTCCCTCATACCTATCAAAGTAGACTTAAGGGAACTAGTATTAGAACATAAAAGATAGTTGGTATTTAAAGGTAAGATCTAGTCTTGAAAGTAAAAAGCCAAAAGAATCTAAATTTGAAGGATATGAACTAGAAAATGATGAAATCTTATGATTTCATGGAAACATGTATATTCCTGATAATAGGGATCTTCGAGACACCATCCTTAAAGAAGCCCACAGAGCGGTATATTGTGCACATCCTAGAGTAAAGAAAATGTGCACTGATACCAAGAAACTCTTCTTCTGGTTGGGCATGAAACGTGATATCGTTCAAATCGTTGCAAGATGTTTGGAATGTCAACGAGTAAAAGTTGATCATTGTCATCCAACAAGTCTCTTACAATCTCACGACATTCCTATGACCAAATGGGAGATCATTTCTATGGATTTTATCACTGGGCTACCTCTTACTTCTCAAAGACATAATGCTATTCTGGTGGTAGTGGATAAATTAATGAAAAGTGCCCATTTCATTCTCGTAAAAGATACTTACAAAGTTGTTGACATAACTCAAATATTCATAAATGAAATTATTAGATTTCATGGAGTACCTAAGAAGATTATATCAGGTAGAGATTCACGATTCACTTCAAGATTCTGGACTTGCATGCAGTCAGCCTTAGAAATTCAACTAAATTTGAGCACAGTTTATCATCCTGAAATTGATGGGTAAACAGAAAGGGTAAATCAAGTACTTGAAGATAGGTTGAATATGTATGTTATGGATCAGCAATCGCACTGGGAAAAGTATTTATCCTTAGTCGAATTTGCATACAATAACAATTAGCACAGCTCAATCGGAATGCCTCCATTTGAAGCATTATATGGCAGACCTTGCAGAAGACCGTTAAGTTGGGACAAGTTAGAAGATCGAGTGATAGTAGGGCCAGAATTAATCCAAGAAATGGAGGAGTAAGTAAAACAAATTGGACAGCGGTTAAAAGAAGCATAAGATAGACAAAAGAGTTATGTTGATGCTCACAGAACTGATAGGAAGCATGAGGTAGGGGATCAAGTTTTCATCCGCATCAAACCGAATAAAAGCACTATTCGATTCAGAAAAGGGACAAAGTTGTCACCCCGATTTATTGGACCATTTAAAGTTATGGAAAGAGTTGGACCTGTCGCCTATTGTAATATTCCTAATTAGCCATGGCTAAATGGAATATTTGATTTTGCTCAATTTTTGCCTTCTATAGTTATTTGTAAATAAAAAAGTGAGGACAGGGGACATAACTCACTTTTAGAATAAAAAGTCACTTCTTATTAGCACAACGTTGTGACTTAAAGGGGAACCAAGGGGGCCAAAGGGGGACGCAGAAATGGAGCCCACACAGAAACATGGAGAGACTGTGCAGGAGGGAAGGAACATGTGGCAAGAGGGGAACCACGCAGGAGGAAGTGAGCCTTGGGATTGAGAGAGGCAAAGACTATAAAAGAGAGAGGAGCCCCCTCATTTTGATCATTCAGTTATGTGCATTTTGAGCTAGTCGTTTCGACTTCTGAGCACGCTGGCTGTTTAGCTGGTCTACAACACTGTTTAGTGCATTGAGTGTCTCCGTTCGGAGATCTCGCCCTTAGCCCCGGGGGACTTCGAGTGCCTACTCAGGCAAGGTATTTCCATTTGCATTTCAGCAGTAGTTTTGTCAGCATTTCAGCAGCAGTTTCATCAGCGTTTTGGAGGATTGCGCAACGCTGAGAGAGGGACGTAGTTCTTTCTGGCAGTTGTGTTGGATTGGGGTTTTTGCAAGAGGATTTATGCTGGGTGATTGAGCAAGGGACCAACCCTTGCATATTGGAGGATTTTTGGCAGAGTTTCAGGCAGAGTTCTTGAGGGGTTTCTTCAGTGGCAGCGCAGAGCATTGAGGAACTGCGCAGATCCCCAAGGGGGTGATTTTTCGGGGTCGGCTATTCCAGGAAATTTTTCTGGGTTTTTCTGGGCTTTTTGAGTAGAGCCCAATTCCAGAGTTTCAACATTTTCCGAGGGGAGCAGCCGCAAATCATCATTTGTTTTCTAGCAGCAACAACAGCACGACAGTTCTCCAGCAGCATCCACGCAGAGAGGCCATTCCTTGTTATTCTGAGAGTATTTCTTCACTTGCCTTGTGCAAGTCGAGGTTCCATCTTTCTGATCACCTCCTGTACTCATTATTATTGCTCAGTGTAATAAAATGGCTTAGAATTTCACGCTGCATCTCTTGAGTATCTGCTTATATTTCCTGTTTACATTATTATATGTTGTACCACTGTTATTTTGTCATTTTTGGGTTATTATATCATTTGCACATATTTGGTTAGAGTTTTGCTAAGGTTTGAGGAATATTCCGGGTTAGGGATATTACAGTGGTATCAGAGCATAGATCTAGCTCAGCTTATGGAGCTAGCAGTCTATGACACCGAGGGAGAAACCCTACATCTGTTACAGAGGTAGGAAATACAGAGACAGTGACTGTAGGTTGGAAAACACCTACGGAGAGGGAGACTGTGTTCTAGTGGTGGACGCAGAATAGGAGGAGCCTGTGGTGGACGCAGAGCAAAGGGATCTGATGGCAGACAGGGACGGGAAGAGATTTGCAGATATGCTCCTCAAATCAGTGCAGGATCTGTCGAGGCAGATTGAGGTGATGGGGCAGAGATTTGCAGCAGTAGAGGCCAGACAGCGTGAGAGCCCACGGGTTTTTCAGATTGGTGAGGGATCGGGTGCATCCCATCATTTGCCAAAGCAGCGTGATACTGCGCAGCAGGTGGCCTTGCATGCCCCAACACGCTCTACCATGCCCACGTTCTTAGGAGCAGACACAGGGGTCAGAGCCTAGCAGGAGGCAGAGCCTGGCCATATGGGCGATTATTTTGCAGAGTACCAGGCCTATGGGCAAGAGTTCAGGGATGCTCTTTCATTCAGAGACTTTGTTCAGCTCCAGCGGTATAGTAGACCCTGCGATCATCACAGAGGAAACCGGCATTACCATGATGGTGACACCCACCATGCAGTGAGTAGATTCCACTTGCCTATGTTTGATGGTTCATCAAACAATTCGGCAAAGTCTTGGGAGGAGAAGTTGGACATTTATTTCTAGCTTAACCAGATGTTAGAGGTAGAGGCCATCAAGGTGACAACATTGCATTTGGATGGTGAAGCCCAGGATTGGTGGTTTCACGGGATGGTTACACTCGGGCACTCTACAGTGACGACATATGCAGAGTTTACTAGGAGATTGATGGAGCAATTTGATCGGAGGGATCCAGAGCAGCATTTTGTTGAGCTGACGAGGCTCAAACAGACAGGGAGCCCAGAGACCTACATTGCAGATTTCTTGAGGGTCTCCATGATGGTGCCAGACCTATCCACGGCACATAGGATCTATATGTATGTTGAGGGATTAGCAGAGCCACTTCGGGGTCTAGTCCGATCCACTAGACCAGCCACACTCCAGGACGCTATTAGCAGGACCCGGGACTTACAGGATGTCTTACCCAGGACCCGGACACCTTACGCCCAAAGACAGCCTTTTCAGTCTAAGGGGAAGGATGTGAGTATTCCACCTCCAAAGGGGAATCCAAGACGAGTACAAATTGAGGACGATGTCAGGAGGGAGCTAAAGAAGAAGCGGTTGTGCTTCACATGTCAGGAGCCGTGGGCACTGGGACATAGATGTGCTGCAGGCAAAGCACATTTTATTGAGGTCTTATACGAGAGAAGTGGAGAAGAGGATGACGAGGATGATGTGGAGGTAGGAGATAACCATGCCATACAGGGACCTTTTCCACCTCCACTGCCAGCAGCAGGTGGTGCATCTTTTGCACCCATCGGAGAGGCCCTTGCAGCATTGCGAGGAGTTCCCAAGTATCTGACACTACGCGTACGAGGGACAGTACGTGGCTAGTGAGTATCAATTTTGGTTGACAGTGGGGCGACCCACAACTTCATCGATGCATAGATGGTTGAGCGGAGAGGTATTCAGACAGAGAGATTCGATGGGTTTTCAGTCTCGGTCCTAGGAGATCAAACCATGACGTGTGCTCGTTATGTTCTAGAGCTTTCAGTGACAATGGGCACCTACACGTTGACTGACCACTTTTTCGTGGTCGATATCCCCGACACCAACATGATATTGGGTGTTCAGTGGCTTATCACTCTAGGGAAAGTCACGACGGATTGGAAGACCCTAGTGATGGAGTGGGATGACGAGAAGACAGGGAGGCATGAGAAGATATGGGGACAGCACACATATCTGCCTCAGATTGTGTTGGCTCATCAGATGGAGGCAGTCTTCTGGAAGGAAGACATAGAGTGGGTAGTGGAGCTGCGTGCATCATAGGCAGGGACTACAAGGCAAACGATACAACCAGAGATACAGTCCATCCTTGATCGATATGCCATAGTGTTTGGGGAGATTCCACTAGGACAGCCACCGGATCGGGGGTTTGAGCACACCATCGAGCTTGAGCAGGGCATACAGGCAGTGATAACCACCCCCTATAGGCACCCCAAGGCCTATCGGGATGAGATTGAGCGGGATATCCAGGAGTTGCTGGCTCTTGGGCACATTCAACTGAGCACGAGTCCTTTTGCTTCTTCTGTGGTGTTGGCGAAGAAGAAGGATGGTACATTGAGGATGTGCATTGACTATAGGGCCCTGAACAAGAAGACCTTGAAGAACAGGTACCCCATACCCAGGATCGATGAGTTGAGGGGAGCATGATTCTTCTCAAACATTGATTTGAGATCTGGGTACCCTCAGATTCGCGTGAGGGAGCAGGACATTCCCAAGACCGCCTTCAGGTGTCACTATGGGCACTTTGAGTTCTTGGTGATGCCTTTTGGGCTAACCAACGCCCCTGTTACATTTCAGTCCTGCATGAATCACATCTTCCGTAGTCACTTGAGGAAGTTTGTGTTGGTATTCTTTGATGACATTCTCATTTACAGCAGGACTTGGGAGAAGCATCTCCAGCACATTGAGACGGTATTGCATATCTTACAGGAGCAACAGTTCTATGCCAAACTCTCCAAGTGTGAGTTTGGGTTCACGGAGATGTTGTATCTAGGACACATCATAGGGGTGGATGGAGTGAGAGTGCACGAGGAGAAGATCAGGGCCACTAGAGAATGGTCGGAGCCGAGAAATGTGACGAAACTTCGAGGATTCATTGGCATTTGTACTTACTATCGGAAGTTTGTCAAAGGTTTCTCGCAGCTTGCTGCACCTCTAACAGATTTGATGAGGAAGGAGGCATTCAGTTGGTCGGATATAGCGCAGCGAACCTTTGACAGACTCAAGGAGGTTATGAGCAGCTGCCCAGTGCTTGCGTTGCGAGATTTTACGCAGCCATTTGTTTTGGAGTGTGATGTGTCGAGAGAGGGGATCGGTCCAGCGTTGATGCAGGGAGGTCACCCTATAGCCTTTGAGAGCCAGAAGCTCCTTCCGCACGAGAGGTTGTGTTCTATATACAACAAGAAGATGCTGGCCATCATGCATGCATTGGCTAAGTATTGGCAGTATTTGGTGGGTAACAAGTTCAAGGTGAGGATTGATCGCAACAGCCTCAAGTTCTTTTTGGAGCAGAAGCAGCTACAGGAGAGGTAGCAGAAATGGATCAGCAAGATCCAAGCATATGACTTTGACATTGAGTATGTCAAGGGTAAGAACAACGTGGTAGCAGATGCCCTTTCACATAGACCAGCCCACGTTGTCTCTTATGAGCTTGGATACAAACTAGAAGGCTCGACTCTTAGTAGAGTACTCTAAGGACAAGTTTGCATGTGAGGTTCTGGATGGGCAGGTGGCAGATGACAGGTACAGGGTGGTCGATGACATCATCTATTACAGGGACCGGATCTTCTTGACTGAGGGGTCTCGGCTCAAGAAGAAGATACTCCAGGCATCACATGATTCACCATTGGCAGAACATCAGGGGTTTAACAAAACCTACAGGGCCATTAAGGAGAGGTTCTCATGGAAGGGCCTCAAGGAGGACGTACTCTAGCACATCCAGGAGTGCGATGTTTGTCAGAAAAACAAGGGAGAGATGAGCCATCCCACGAGATTATTGCAGCCTCTTCCTATTCTGGAGGGGAAATGGGAGAGTATTTCGATGGACTTCATCACAGGGTTGCCCATGGTACAGGACAAGGATTGTATCTTTGTCTTCGTTGACCGACTAACGAAGTATGCACACTTTTTTGCCATATCCGCACACTATACAGCAGCACAGATGGCCGAGCTGTTCTTTAGAGAGATCTTCATGCTACATGGTCTTCCTAAGACCATCGTCAGTGATAGGGACAGCGATTTCATGGGCAGGTTTTGGCAGGAGCTTTTCTGGTTGGTGGGGACGGAGTTGACACTGAGTACTAGTTATCACCCACAAACGGATGGTTAGACAGAGATACTTAACAAGTGGCTAGAGGGCTACTTCTGTAACTATATCAGTGAGCAGCAGCTAGCATGGTTGAGGTGGCTGCATCTAGGGGAGTACTGTTACAATACTTCACATCACATATCCATTGGTATGTCACCATTCTATGCCTTATATGGGTATCATCCTTTATCTTTTGCTGACGTGATGTTTGGTGATAGCAAGGCTCCCAGAGCCAAGATTTGGATCCAAGAGAGTCAGGATATTCTCCGAGCTCTCAAGGATGACATGGCTACAACACAAAACCAGCAGAAGTTGTATGTCGACAGGGGTCGAATGGAGAGACAGTTCGAGGTAGGGGACATGGTCTACCTACGATTATAGCCATACTAACAGTCGTCACTAAAGCAGAAGGGGGCTAAGAAGCTCAAGCCCTGCTTTTATGAGCCGTACAGGGTGATACGTAGGGTTGGACAGGTTGCATATGAGTTGGAGCTACCCCAAGGCAGCAAGATTCATAACGTTTTTCATGTATCATGCCTAAAAAAGGCATTGGGGCAGTAGGTGATAGTGACAGATGAGCTACCACCCATGGATGATGAGGGGCATTTGGTATTGCAGTCGAAAGCTATCATTGATACCAGGGAGAGGCAGCTGCGGAGCAGGACGGTCCGAGAATTCTTGGTGAGGATGCCACTTGGGAAAGTGGGAAGATCTTGCAGCATCCATCACTTCAATTGCTTGAGGACAAGCAACATTTTGCTGGGGGAGACTGTAATATTCCTAATTAGCCATGGCGAAATGGAATATTCGATTCTGCTCAATTTTTGCCTTCTATAGTTATTTGTAAATAAAAAGTGAGGACGGGAGACATAACTCACTTTTAGAATAGAAAGTCACTTCCTAGTAGCACAACATTGTGACTTAAAGGGGAGCGAAGGGGGCCAAAGGGGGACACAGAAATGGAGCCCACCCAGACACATGGAGAGATTGCGCAGGAAGGAAGGAACACGTGGCAAGAGGGGAACCATGCAGGAGGAGGTGAGCCTTGGGATTGAGAGAGGCAAAGGCTATAAAAAAGAGAGGAGCCCCCTCATTTTGATCATTCAGTTATGTGCATTTCGAGCTAGTCGTTTCGAATTTTGAGCACGCTGGATATTTAGCTAGTTTGTAGCACTGTTTAGTGCATTGAGTGTCTCCGTTCGAAGATCTCCCCCTTAGCCCCGAGTGTCTTCGAGTGCCTGCTCGGGCAAGGTAATTCCATTGGCATTTCAGCAGTAGTTTTATCAGCATTTCAGCAGCAGTTTCATCAACGTTTTGGAGGACTGTGCAGCACTGAGAGAGGGACGCAGTTCTTTCTAGCAGTAGTGTTGGATTGGGGTTTTTGCAGGAGGATTTATGATGGGTGATTGAGCAGGGGACCAACCCTTGCATATTGGAGAATTTTCGGCAGAGTTTCAGGTAGAGTTCTGAAAGGGTTTCTTCAGTGGCAGCACAGAGCATTGAGGAACTGCGCAGATCCCCAAGGGGTTGGTTTTCCGGGGTCGGCTATTCCAAGAAAGCTTTCTGGGTTTTTCTGGGTTTCTTGAGTAGAGCACGATTCCAGAGTTTCAACATTTTCCAAGGAGGGGAGAAGCCCCAAATCATCATTTGTTTTCTAGCAGCAACAACAGCATGGCAGTTCTCCAGCAGCATCCATGCAGAGAGACCATTCCTTGTTATTCTGAGAGTATTTCTTCACTTGCATTGTGCAAATCGAGGTGCCATCTTTCTGATCACCTCCTGTACTCATTATTATTGCTCAGTATAATAAAATGGCTTAGCATTTCACGCTGCATCTCTTGAGTATTTGCTTATATTTCCTATTTACATTATTATATGTTGTACCACTGTTATTTTGTCATTTTGGGGTTATTATATCATTTGCACGTATTTGTTTGGAGTTTTGCTTGGATTTGAGGAATATTCCGAGTTAGGGATATGACACCTATCGTCTTGCACTGCCACCTCACTTGCATAAAGTTCATAATGTATTTTATGTATCTGTATTAAGGCATTACATAGCTAACCAATCTCATAACTTTCAATGGAAGGAACTGTAGGTATTGAACGAAGGAATCATATCGGTCAAACCATTACGTATACCGGAACGTAGAGTTCGATAGCTCAGAAATCGTCTAGTAAACCAAGTTAAGGTCTAGTGGGACAAGTATAGTCCTGGATCGGCTACTTGGGAAGATACGGAAATCATATGTCAAAATACTCCAACATGTGTCAATTTTGAAAAAAAAAAAATTCAACCATGTTTTGTATATATTTACTTTACTTTAAATCAGAAACTTAGAACCATTTTGGAATGATCACATATAAACGTGAATTCTTATGATATGCTATCTGTTTAATTCCACTAGTACGTGGATACCAAGACGGAATATGTTATTGATCTTACTAAATTATAGTTATCAAAGTAAAGTTTAAATATTTGAGTAATTCTGCTTCTGATGGGAATTAAGATATTATAATTTTGTTTCATTTATGCATATCGATATGATTGATAAGAAAGAAATAAAAGAATGATTACATTTTAAATATGAAAGCTAATAACATGAGTAGAATATGGCCAAGTATGTTATATTGTAGTTAACATGTATGAATTATACATAAACTAATTGTTTTGAATATGTTGATGCATATTTTATAAATGTATGGACAAGTGTTTATGCTGCACATAATATCGTTACCAAGATGACCACGTGATGACAAAAACTTCAGAACAATTAAGGCTCAAAGAGATTCCATGATAGGATGTTAACCCTGGTCCCACTAGGAGGGGTGGAGGTATTACCCACCGTTTATTCTCCGAAACCTGGAGTTATGGGAGGACTGTGCGAATCACGCTCCCCTAGACATGTGATGATGACTGCCAAATGTCTACTGGGAAATCAAGTTGATATAATCGACGCTGATACCCTTAAAAGCCCTCTAAATGGTTAGTCAGTATAACTAATGCCATGGCATACTTTAGTGGAGGACAGATAGGATGGAAGCGAAAGAGATTAGGAAGGATAGGGTGATTATAGAATAGCTGGAAAACCAACTGAGGCAGAACATGGATATTATAGTTGTAAAATTTTAAAAATATTAAAGAAAACAAATTCAATTTTGTAATTATAAAGACTTATATACTCATAATAATCATTAATATATTTTAGAAACCCTAACTTTGGGACGAACCTTTTGGAAGGAGGGATGTATGTAATGACCCACCTATAGTAAATTAAAATTTATGAAATTAATTAAATTAAAAATTAAAAATTAAAATAAATAAATAAACTTTATTAAATCAAATTAAGATATTCGAATAAAATTAAATCAGATTTTGTTTATAAAATCAACACGTATCATAATTTGGACACGGAGATGGAGGAAGTCGATGAACAGAGACTTATAAGAAGGAAGGGACGGTTGGTCGAAAAGGGGGGGTTGAAAGGAGAAGGAAAATTTGTTACACAGAGTTTTCAACAGAAAAGACTAAGCCTTGTTTGTTCTGAAGTTTTTGGGCACGAGGGAACAGATTGCAGCAATTGAGAAGCAATATGGACTGAGTACCTAGGTTGTACTTAGTTTGGCTGGGTGGTTATGGTCTTTTGGTAACGAGAGTAAAAGCTGGAGCAAATCTGAAGCCTCTTCATCTGCAGGAAACCAGGTAGGTACTCCTCATCAAATCATTCAATTTGATGTATAAAATTTTGTTAAATTTTAATTATTTACAGGCTTTACATTAGTTGTTTAATTATTTACAGGCATTACACTTGATCACTGATTCTATCTCTCTTAGCAAACCCGCTCTAGGGAATAGAATGATTGATCATATGGTGTACTCTCCAAGTGACCCTCAAGCCTCCTCTTATACTTTACCTGTTGACATATCAACAACCGAGATTAAGTCCCTAATCAACGGCTAAGATTAGATCTGGCTTGATCCATGTCTTTTGGACCACTCTAACGCAGATTCATATTAATACACATTAATATTTTATTTTCCCTAAGTTTAGACTTAGGGACTTCATTAAAATATTAATTATTTTAATATCTCCTAATCTGTTTAGAATCTGTCCAAACCTTTTCTGAGTATTGGAGATCTCATGTGCCCCAACCTCTCCACCAAATTTCATGGCTAGAGCACATCCGTTGCTACCCCAAATCAATAGTAAATTTGTACTATTTCTCTCTGCTGAACTATTGAAGAATATAAGAAGAATTGATCAAGGGTTTTCCCACATTGGGGTTTGTCCTTGGCTGGTGCCACATCTTGTGTCCTCTTGTCTTGGCTTGTCTTCTACTATTTATGTTTATGTTCTATCTGCATTTTACTATCACGTTGATGTGATTGCTAAATTGGATATTGATATTGGGCTAATAAAGAAATTGAAGTAAATTGCTCTTAAGCATAGAACATGCCAAAAATTAACATATAATTCTTCCTAAACAAAATTGATAACTCTTTCACATAATATTAGACAAGGTAACCATTAGAACACAAAATTTAACCTAAATGTTTCTGAAAATCAAATTTGTGAATGAAATAGATACTTACACCCAAGGAAATTGTAGTGCTCATTCCCCAAACTAAAGATTAAAGAATACAAGCAAATATTCTTGCTAAGAAATTGATAAATCTGCTAAAAAATACACAGATCTGCTGAAAAATGCCCAAATCTGCTTGATCTAGGCAAAAAAAACTCTCAAGATTACTGAAAATGGTTAGATTTTCTTCATATTTAATTAGCAAACTCTCTCGTGTGCTGCAAAGTATTGATATCTACTTTAGCTTTTGCTAAAAAAACTCTTATGGTTATTAAAAAATGCTTAGATGTGCTTTAGATCTAGCTGGAAAACTCTCAGGGCTACTAAAAAATGCTTAGATTTCCTTCAGGTTTAGCTTAAAAACTCACAGATCTTTTGAAAAAAATAATAAAGAAATTTACTGTGTATTACCCCACTTTTCTAAATTTTCAGAAAGCTAGACTTCTTTTAAATAAGGAAAAATAACTTAACCTGTCTTTTAAAACTAGAAATAGGACCCTAGTATTTCTCTTTTTGAAAAAATGAACTTGGTTTAAAACCCTCAAACAAAATATACTTAGCTTTCCTTCTTTGTAATCCCTTTGGTTTCTTGGTTTATATCAAACAATGATACCTTGTCTGTCACAGGTCTATGCGGTCCCTAGGTCTTCCCTTGCTTCAACTTCTCCTCACTTTGGCTCTAGTACCATGTAACCAGAAGAAACCGAACACAAGAAAACTTGGAAGCGAGAAATATTTTTTAGATTATGAAATGAAGAGAGCACATGTCCTTTTACAATAGAGGAATGACAAAACCCTCTGTGCATGGTGGGTTTTAAAATGTATTAAATATCAGCCTAGATCCATCCTAACCCCGGATCTACCAAGTGCCGAGACAGATCAAATCTCCTTTCACTCTAAGTCAATAGTAAGATATATTTAATTTTTTAAATATAGTTTTAAGTCTTTCTTCAAAAATCTTTAATTCATTTTCTTGTAAGTGTGTAGAAAAAGAATAGGATAAAGGGATGACTCAGCATTTCAAGTTCAGTTGGTTTCAAACATTTATCAAACTTCTCTCAAAACTTAGTTTGACCAACGACAAATTTGCAACCACATGTTTAGAGTTATCTACGTATATTCAATTTCAAGTCTAACATTTATAGATAATAACAATTAATGACTACCACAATCATATAAATTAAACAGCTAATAAATACTAATAGATATCAATTCATGATAAACATCCAAAAAACTTACTTCATAATACATCTCATATTGCCAAAATTAAATTTTAAAAAAGGCAACATAAAAATTAATTAAATAATAATAATAATGACGAATATGCATTGTTTCCACATACTATAATTCTTCCTAAAATTAATTGATAACTCTTTGACACAATATTAGACAAGGTAACCATTAGAATGCAAAATTTGGCCTAAATGTTTCTGAAAATCAAATTTGTGATTGAAATAGATATTTACACCCAAGAAAATTGTAGTGTTCATTCCCTAAACTAAAGATTCATGAAATACAAGCAAATGTTCTTGCTAAGAAATTGATAAATCTGCTAAAAAATACACAGATCTGCTGAAAAATGCTCAAATATGCTTGATCTAGGCAAAACAAACTCTCAAGATTACTGAAAATGGTTAGGTTTTCTTCAGATTTCACTGGCAAACTCTTTCGTCTGCTGAAAAGTATTGTTATCTACTTTAGATTTGGCTAAAACAACTCTTATGGTTATTGAAAAAATCTTAAATCTGCTTTAGATCTAGCTGCAAAACTCTCAGGGCTACTAAAAAATGCTTAGTTCTCCTTCAAGTTTAGCTTAGAAACTCACAGATCTTTTGAAAAAAAATAGTAAAAAAATTTACTGTGTTACCCCTCTTTTTTTAATTTTCAGAAAGCTAGACTTCCTTTTCAATAAGGAAAAATAACTTAAACTGTCTTTTAAAACTAGAAAGGGGACCCTAGTATTTCTCTTTTTGAAAAAATGAACTTGGTTTAAAACCCTCAAACAAAATATACTTAGCTTTCTTTCTTTGAAATCCCTTTGGTTTCTTGGTTTATATCAAACAATGATACCTTGTCTGTCATGGGTCTTTGCAGTCCCTAGGTCTTCCCTTGCTTCAACTTCTCCTCACTTTGGCTCTAGTACCATGTAACAAAAGAAACTGAACACAAGAAAACTTGGAAGCGAAAAATATTTTTTAGATTATGAAATGAAGAGAGCACATATCCTTTTACAATAGAGGAATGACAAAATCTCTCTGTGCATGATGGGTTTTAAAATGTATTAAATACCAGCCTAGATCCATCTTAACTCCGGATCTACCAAGCGCCGAGATGGACCAAAACTCCTTTCACTCTAAGTCAATAGTAGGATGTTTTAATTTTTTAAATATAATTCTAAGTCTTTCTTCAAAAATCTTTAATTCATTTTCTTATAAGTGGGTAGAAAAAAAATGTAATAAAGAGGTGACTCAGCATTTGAAGTTCACTTGGTTTCAAACATTTATACGAACTTCTCTCAAAACTTAATTTGCTCAATGACAAATTTGCAACCACATGTTTAGGGTTATCTACTTATATTAACATTTATAGATAATAACAATTAATGACAACCACAATCATATAAATTAAACAGCTAATAGATATCCATTCTTGATAAACATCCAAAAAACTTAATTCATAATACATCTCATATTGCCAAAACTAAATTTTAAAAAATGCAACATAAAAATTAATTAAATAATAATAATAATGTATATACCTTGTTTCCACATACTATAATTCCTTTCTAAAAAAATTTGATAACTCTTTGACATAATATTGACAAGGTAACCATTAGAACACAAAATTTGGCCTAAATGTTTCTGAAATTCAAATTTGTGATTGAAACAGATACTTACACCCAAGAAAATTGTAGTGTCCACTCCCCAAACTAAAGATTAAAGAAATACAAGCAAATATTCTTGCTAAGAAATTGATAAATCTGCTAAAAAAAAATATACAGATCTGCGGAAAAATGCTCAAATCTGCTTGATCTAGGCAAAAAAAACCCTCAAGATTACTGAAAATGATTAGATTTTCTTCAGATTTAATTAGCAAACTCTCTCGTCTGCTGAAAAGTATTGATATCTACTGTATATTTCGCTAAAAAACCTCTTATGGTTATTGGAAAATGCTTAGATCTTCTTTAGATCTAGCTGGAAAACTGTCGGGGCTATTAAAAAATGCGTAGATCTCCTTCGGGTTTAGCTTAAAAACTCAGAGATCTTTTGAAAAAAATAGTAAAAAAATTTACTGTGTATTACCCCTCTTTTTTTAACTTTCAGAAAGCTAGACTTCCTTTTAAATAAGGAAAAATAACTTAACCTGTCTTTCAACTAGAAATAGGACCCTAGTATTTCTCTTTTGGAAAAAATGAACTTGGGTTAAAACCCTTAAACAAAATATACTTAGCGTTCTTTCTTTGAAATCCCTTTGGTTTCTTCGTTAATATCAAACAATGATACCTTGTCTGTCACAGGTCTATGCAGTACCTAGGCCTCCCTTGCTTCAACTTCTCTCACTTTGGCTCTAGTACCATGTAACAAAAAGAAACAGAACACAAGAAAACTTGGAAGCGAGAAATATTTTTTAGATTATGAAATGAAGAGAGCACATATTCTTTTACA
>APFE030970083.1:174303-196071 GCA_000404065.3 Pinus taeda
TTACCATCTCACCAAAGGAATTTGGAGGAGATGCATGTGTTGGCACAGTTAAGAGTTTAGCAGTCGAAGCAACATGCAATTGAACATAGCGAAAGGCAAAAGCCTTGTAAAATTATTTTTGGTTTGACATGGAGATGGTGACTTTTCAGTTGAGATTCTATGTCATTATGCATATATTATTGTACTGAATTCTGTTGGTGGAATCACTGGCTGTATATTCATTTCAAATGCTCAGTGCAAATTTTATTGAATGATTTAATTATTCTCTCACGTAAATTGATCAAAATATTTTATTTTACTTTATTAGTTGCTAGGAAACTATGATACAATAAGATAAAACAAGAAAATTTCCATGAATCCAGTAAACTAGCTTCTCTTCATCAAAATCATGGTTTATGGTTTGGTTTCTAGCTCGTTTTTCTGATGCTGAGAAGCTCTAGGCTTAAAATGTAACTCCAAGCATATTCAAGAACACATCACATTCTCTGAAGTTTGGGCCCTCCTCTCCAATTGCCATTCTTTTATCATCAAAACTCGAGTTTCTTATAAACAGAAGTGTCTTGGTGACGTGCGGCACTGCAAGTCACCAAACAATTGAAGAGAGGAGGTGAACATTAAAACGAGCCATTGAAGAGAGGAGGTGAATAGTAAAAGCTCCTTAATCATGCCATCGAAAAGGAAATGGTCATTACTATACAAGCATTGGTACAGAGACAAAATCAATATATTTTCGAGAACTGAGACTTTACAGTTTGCAGAGATATGTTGAAACTTATCTTCTTGTAGCCTATTTACAAATGTATCCTCTTACTACAAGATGACAGATTGTGTTTTAGTCGTTTTAGTCTAATGCCAGATCAGTTGTATATCGTCACATTTTGCTTACTCAAGGATTAATCCGAGACTCCTTATCATTGCTTAATAAGCAAGGCTTAAAGCTTAAAGATAAATAAGTTAGGTTTAAAGATATTTTTTCCATGTGGTTCATGGATCTTAGAGATTGGTGATTTCTGCATCCACAAAATATTTGTACCAAGCAAATCAATTTTTTGTTGGTTTAACCACAAAGCCTAACCCTGAGGGTTTAGAGAGAATTGAACTTGCAACTTCTTAATAAGAATGGTACTAATTGTTGGAAATACTAAGAGGGCGGGTGAATCAGTTTTTCTTTTTCCGACTAGTGTTTTACGAGTTAAAACATTTATATTCAGAACACAAGGTGAACAACAAGAATAAATGCTTTTATTAATATAAATTTTGCAGTAAAATAGATACAATATATAGATGGTTGCAATCAGTTGCCAAGCACCAACTTGGACTTTGGTGAGGCTCCAACCTCCACAGCTCCAACTCTATTTCGCCAAGGTACCAATCTTGACTTAGGAGCACCAACTCCCAAGGACTTCAATCCTTCCATTTCTTAAGACACGAGTCTCAAAGACACCTATCCTTCCTACTTCTAAGGCACCAATCCCAGAGGACTCCTATCCTTCTTACTTCTGAGGCATCAGCCCCAAGGGCTGCAATCCTTCCCACTTTTAAGGCACCAACCCCAAGGGCTGCAATCCTTCCCACTTTTAAGGCACCAACCCCAAGGGTTTCAACCCAATCTTGTCAAGGCATGTTTGATAGTAATTTTCTGCTCCTAGAATTCTTCTCTATTGAGTTCTGTCTGTTTATAGCTTCCTTGTAATCTCCCTGCTACAGCATCAATGACAACCAGTCTTCTTGTGAAGGAGTCTTTACAACTCTTCATACTGCCCACACAGAGTCTCCAATAGCCTTCATGACCTCTGATGATGTCTCCACACAGCTTTAGTTAGTCCACTATTAGCTGCACTAAACTTTGCGTAAGAACAACTTTATGTTCAAGCATCTGTTCTAATGTCACAGTGAATGCTTCAGCATGACTGCTTCTCTGCTAGCTACTTCTCCCTTCAAAAAACTTTATTCACTACATCACAGAGTTATTCTTCACACTCCATTGTATACCTGATTTATTCATCATTGGTTTGAGTCTTTCATAGGGTGATACGATCAGTAGAGATGCTCATCCTTTGAGTGTCTCCTTTCATACTAAACTCTGTGTAAGAACAACTTTATGTTCAAGCATCTGTTCTAATGTCACAGTGAATGCTTCAGCATGACTACTTCTTTGCTGGCTACTTCTCCCTTCAAAAAACTTTATTCACTACATCACAGAGTTATTCTTCACACTCCATTGTATACCTGATTTATTCATCATTGGTTTGAGTCTTTCATAGGGTGATACGATCAGTAGAGATGCTCATCCTTTGAGTGTCTCCTTTCATGTTGGTCCTTCGGCCCTTTCTTGTTCTGTTGTACCCTCTCACTGCCTCTGTTTCCTCCAGCTTATTTCAACAACATTCAACACACCTCTGTTGTTCCTGTTTTTATGCATCCCTCATACCTCTATCTATCAGTTTCCTCTTTTCCGCTGGCTCTTTGGCTTCCTCCTTGGTCTCTGTAGTTTCCTCTGCATCGCTTGACCATTGGCTTCCCTCTTCTCCATTGATTTTTTCTTTTTGGTTTCCTCTGCATTGGCTTGCCATTCAGCTTCCTAGCTTTTCAGTCGTTGTATGTTAAAATTGTGACAGAGCCTCGTTTTTTTCAATGATAACAAGCATACACAGAGACAACATTGTTTAACGGACATGCTTGTACCAATCAAGACGGCCCCTGCCTGCCACATCACCATCACAATTGCAATCAGCTTTAGTTCAGCCTCCTGAACTATCGGGAGCATTTCTTAAAGCATTTTTGCCTTCAAACCGCATGCAAGGCCAATATTCAAATACACAGGAAATATGAGAAGAACGACGAGCGACGCACTAAGGGTGGACTTTAAAAGTATTATTCTCGCATCTATAACTGCTTCGGGTCCGCCTTGTAATCGCAATCGACAGTCGCCAATGGCCGATGGACGCGATATATATTATTATATATATATATATAATATATTATATTATAGTATATATATATATATATAATATTGGAACTATGTTGATAACTCCATCGGATCCGCGGCAAGGCCTTACACACTTACGATATGGAGGATGTGATATCGTATTAAGCCCATCTATAATGTTGCATCAAGTCCGGTCTTGCAACCGCAATCGGTGATTCAGGGGTGACAGTCCTTTATACATTGCGATATGAGAGTCCCGATGGCCGAACGTGATGTTCTATAGGGTTGTTTCTATAACCTGTTTGGGTCCGTGTATATACTCCTTCGCTTTTTGACTTAACCCATAACTTGATTTCCGCCAATATTATGTTATATCACATTGTAATGGTTCGTGGGTCCACATATCATATATATATATATATAGTTATAATTATTACTATATATATCTATATATATATCGCAATTAGTGATTTTGGGTAGTGGCACATAACCGAACCCGCCGATTATCATTGTCGTCGATATATATGTATATGCCACTGTCGGGGGTTTGGGGTGATGGCACATAGCCGAACTGTCAATTTACACTATTGCCGATATATATATGTATTCCGCTCCGATAGTGTATTCCACTATAACTCAATCTTCCACCTCCGATAGTGTATTTGCCTATATATATGTTTTGGCCTCCGTTTGCACCTCCAATAGTGTAAATGCATATATATATATGATATATGCTCCCGATAGTGTATTCCTTTGGCATTCTTGCGCCGATAGCTCTGTTCGCTTCTCTGTTTGATTTGTTTTGGCATATATATGATATATATTTATATATATGTGGCTCCTCTTGTAGCTCCTCCTGGTTCTTCTTGGGCATGTATTACATGCAATGCTCCTCTGATATCAGCACCATAACTTTATTTCTGCCAATATATGTTATATCACATTGAATGGTCTTGGGTCCATATATCTAATATATATATATATATATTTATATTTATATATATTATATATATTATATTCAATCGGGGATTTTGGGGGTGGGCACATAACCTGACCCACGATTTTCACTGCGCCAATATATATGTATATGCCACTGTTGGGGTTTGGGGTGATGGCAATGCTTAAGCCGCCAATTTAACAATCGTCGATATATATATATATATATATATATATATATATTATATATGCCGCTCCGATTATTGTATTCACTATAACTCAGGCTTCTGCCTCCGATAATGTATTCCATTATAACTCAGTCTTCTTGCCCCGATAGTATTGCCTTGTATATATGTTTGGCCTCCGTTTGCACCTCTGATAGTGTTTTTATATTATTATCTATATATATATATCTTATTATGCTTCGTAGTGTATGCTTTATATTCTTGCTTCGATAGCTCTGTTGCTCTTTTTTGGCTATATATATATATTTATATATATTATATATATTCTATTTTATTATATGGCTCCTCCTGTGCTTCCTCTGGTTCTTTCTTGGCATGTATTACATGTATGCTCCTCCGATCCGATATGGCTCCTCTGGCTTGGCAGTGTCTTTCAAAGATCTCCTCTTATACCTTCATACCTTGATGGCTTCTGAATTTTCCGATATGCCTCTCTTGCTCTGATATTCTGTAATATGCTTTGATATGCCTCCTTTGTTAACTCCTCTAGCTTATGGCTTGGCTATCCTGATGACCTTGCTCTTGTCTCTTCATGGATCTGTTATGCTTCCCCTTGGCTCTATATCATCATCTAGTATGTAGAATATTGCCATATTGACATCAATGACAACCTAGGTCAACAATCTCCCCCTTTGTTATTGATGGCAATATTCTTCTTCTCTCCCCCTTTGACATCAATGGCAAAGGAATGCTCTGGGACTCCCCCTATCAAACTGCTTCTGGTCTTCATAAATGGTAGATCTTCATGGGTCTGTGACTCCCCCTGTCATAGTGTTCTTCTTTTTACTCAAGATAGAAAGATTGATGCTTTATCATCAATTAGCACATTATTCCCTCTTCATGTCTCAGAACTACTTTATCATGGCTTCAACAATGCTTAAAAAATGCTCTACTTCAATGCTTTCAATCCGATTGCAAATAGCCATACACCAAGTGTCCAAGTCAAGGTTTTTATGCTTCAATCCATATTGTTGTCTCCACAAGCAGAATTGAGAGACCTTAATAGTCCAAATCAAGAGAAAATGCCACTGAGATTGTCTTTCTTGCTATCTTTTTTCAGATTTGAGTTCCTTTGTATCTCTATGCTTCTCCTTGAGTCACTACCATCCAGTATTCAACATCACTACATTTGGATGAAATGGTGAGAGGTTGTGCCTTACTGTTGCTATATTTTCTCAGTGACCAGTCTTAGCATAAGTTATATTTGACTGCACAACATTCTCCTTTCTATGAGCCATATTTTCCATGTGTTCTTGTACATATCTTAGTAAGTTATTTCACTAGCAAATTTAGGTATCCAATTTGTGACTGTCTTTTAAAAAATCATTCTACTGATTTGCATCTTTTTGCAATGCTTCAGTTTTGTTGTATGCTACCAGCTGCTCTTACTTCAAACTCCATTCCAGATGTATCTGTTTGTTTGAAGATTGCCTCTATTATTAGTGTCCATAATTTTTGTTCTCACATCAAATCCCTAAGTCAAGACATTTAGCATCTGTAATATCAGCACCATAGTTATTTGCCCTATTTCTCTAGCATCAAATGACTTTCTCTATTGCTCCAAATACTACTTAGTGATTAAGTGGAAAGCATCTTTAACAATAGTCCAAAGAATGGTTACAGGATAATATTCTTCAATGGAGTACCCTTGAGAAATGATCTTTGTCGAAGAATGACTGTTAATATAGTTCAACAAGGATTTCATAGGGACCCTTTCACTAATAGTTTCTGCAATAATGATCAAGGATCACAGGCTCCCCCAACTGTATGCATCATCTCCTTTTGGCAGTCTTCCCATCAAATTTAGATTGTCAAAATTCAAGCCAATGACATAAGTTGTTGGCTGGAGAGCTCAAGGGACTTTCGGATTGTATTTGCTTCCTTCTCCATACATGTGTAACTTTCTTCTTTTGCATGGTTCTAGCTTGTGTAAGAGCCCAAGTTAAGTTACAATCACATGCCGTATGACCAATGTTATGACACTTTAAGCATTCTACATTGTTCATGAATAAGAATTCATGATTTCTTCCTGCAAAATTGTTTCTTAGAGATTTTTGGAGACCATAATATCTATCTCTATGAGATGGTTGGGGACCATAACATCTATCTTTATGATATGCTTTACAGTCTTTTGCCATGTGACCAAAGTTTGTACAAGAATAACAATAACCAAAAAATGAACTTTGGTACCTGGGAGATGGAGATTTCCTTAATGTACTTCTGAAGTCTTTCTGCCTTGAGATCCTTTAATGATAACCATTGCCTCTCGCATCTTTGACATCATCTACATTTCTTCTTGGAGCAAGATTTCTTCTATTATAGCCTTGATTTTTCTCCTTGCCTTTGTTGGAACTGGGAGCATCACCATTTCTTTTTGGCTTCTTCACATCCCTTTTGTTTAAAGCATTTTCATTTTTTTTTTAGGATTCACCTGCATACCCAAGACTTGATTCATCAAATGGACATCTATGATAGCTGAGCATGTCATCCAAGGCTTGAAAGCTTTTCAAGGTTTTGTTCATCCCTTTAACCTTTGTTCTGAGGAAGACAATCTCTTCTTCCAAACTTTCACACTCATTATTCTTCTTAGCAATTTGTTTCTCAGTTTCTTCCTTGATATGAGTAGCTTCATCTACTTCTATTTTAAGGGAAATGATATTTGACTTCATTTTGAAGATTTCTTCATTCTTTGCTTGACTGCTCTCCATTGCTTCCTTGATCCTTGTAGCTTTATATGTTTCAGCCTTGAGAAACTTGATGTTAGATTTTAATGTGAAGATTTCTTCATCCTTTGCTTTCAGTTGATAGATCCTGGTGTTTCTTTCCTTTCTTGCTTCATCAACATGTCCTTCTATGACTTCCAATGTTTCCATGGTCTTTTTAGCTCCTTCTGCGTGTTTCCTTGCTTCTTGTAGTTGAGACTTGAGAGAGGATACCTCTATCTTGTATTGACCAATCTCTTCTTCAAGTTTGTTCAAGCTCTTGTGCCTTTGTTCAATTTGACTTCACAAGGTATCTTCCTAATTCTTTGCTTTATTCAATTGATTTGTCATGGATATGAATTCTTCATGATACTTTCTTTTGCTTTGATGAAATTCCTTCTTAAGCTTGGCAAGCTCTTCATCCCTTTCTTGTACTTGAAGCTTGATGAGATCAACTTTCTTCCTTGTTTGATCTTGGTCACCAACCAATGCTATCTTCTTAAGTTCGTCATTTTCCTTTTTCAAATTGTTAATCTCTTCCATGACAGTCATAAGTTGAGCGAGGAGTTCTTCTACAAAATCTTTTTCATTCTCTTCATCTTCTAGGTCTGTTTTAGCCTTGATGTCATCATTCTCATTTTCAACTTCTATGATGGGTTCTGGATTTCCTTATTGATTTCCATCATCTTCTTGACTGATGGTAATGGTCAATGCCCCTTTTGAGTGAAGGTCATGAAGTTTGTCCCACATACCCTTTGCTGATGAATATTTTTCTAGATTGTTCTTTATAGAATCAGGTAGCCCATTCAAGATTGCCTTCATTGCTTTTGCATTATACTCCTTGGATTCTTCATCCATCCCGCTATCAACAATCACTGGTTTCCAGATTTCAATGCCTTGAGTCTGTAAGAAATTCCTCATTCTTGCTTCCCATATATTAAAGTTCCCATTGAGCCTTGGAGCCTCCTCAAATTGATTGTCTTCTATTTTCGTAGTAGAGGGAGACATATCCTTAGGAGGATTGGAGACTTCTTCCTTGGCTTCGCCATTTGTGTTCTAAAGATCAACCTTCAAGCTGTTAGGCTTTGAGTGAAGGTATTGGCTTTGATAACAATTGTTGGAAATACTGAGAGGGGGGTGAATCAGTATTTCTTTTTCTAATTAGTGTTTTACCAGTTAAAACATTTATATTCAGAACACAAGGTGAACAACAATAATAAATGCTTTTATTAATATAATCTTTGCAGTAAAATAGATACAATATATAGATGGTTGCAATCAGTTACCAAGCACCAAATTGGACTTTGCCGAGGCTCCAACCTCCAGAGCTCCAACTCTATTTCACCAAGGTACCAATCTTGGACTTAGGAGCACCAACTCCCAAGGACTTCAATCCTTCCATTTCCTGAGACACCAGTCCCAAGGACACCTATCCTTCCTACTTCTGAGGCACCAATCCCAAAAGACTCCTATCCTTCTTACTTTTGAGGCATCAGCCCCAAGGGCTCCAATCCCTCTCACTTCTGAGGCACCAACCCCAAGGGTTCCAACCTAATCTTGTCAAGGCATGTTTGATAATAATTTTCTGCTCTCGGAACTCTTCTCTACTGAGTTTTGTTTGTTTATAGCTTCCTTGTATTCTCCATGCTACAACATCAATGACAACCAGTGTTCTTGTGAAGGAGTCTTTACAACTCTTCATACTGCCCACACAAAGTCTCCAATAGCCTTCATGACCTTTGATGATGTCTCCACACAACTTTAGTTAGTCCACTGTTAGCTACACTAAAATCTGCATAAGAACAACTTTATGTTCAAGCATCTGTTCTAATGTCACATTGAATGCTTTAGCATGACTGCTTCTCTGCTAGCTACTTCTCCCTTCAAAAAAAAATTATTCACTACATCACAGAGTTATTCTTCACACTCCATTGTATACCTAATTTATTCATCATTGGTTTGAGTCTTTCACAGAGTGATATGATTAGCAGAGATGCTCATCCTTTGAGTGCCTCCTTTCCTGTCGGTCCTTCGGCCCTTTCTTGTTATGCTAGACCCTCTCACTACCTCTGTTTCCTCCAACTTATTTCAACAACATTCAACACACTGTTGTTGTTCCTGTTTTTATGCATTCCTCATACCTCTTTCTATCGGTTTCCTCTTTTCCGTTGGCTCTTTGGCTTCCTCCTTGACCTTTGTAGTTTCCTCTGCATCGCTTGACCATTGGCTTCCCTCTTTTCCATTGATTTTTGCTTTTCGGTTTCCTCTGCGTTGGCTTTCCATTCAGCTTCCTAGCTTTTCGGTCGTTGTATGTTAAAACTGTGACAAAGCCCCATTTTTTTCAATGATAATAGGCATACACAAAGACAACATTGTTTAATAGACATGATTGTACCAATCAGGACGACCCCTGCCTGCCACGTCACCATTGCAATCGCAATCAGCTTTAGTTCAGCCTCCTGAACTATCGAGAGCATTTCTTAAAGAATTTTTTGCCTCCAAACCGCGTGCAAGGCCAATATTCAAATACACAGGAAATATGAGAAAAACGACGAGCGAAGCGCTAAGGGTGGGCTTCAAAAGTATTATTCTCGCATCTATAACTGCTTTGGGTCCGCCTTGTAATCGCAATCGGCAGTCGCCAATGGCTGATGGACGTGATATATATATTAACTGTGTTGATAACTCCATCGGATTCGCGGCAAGGCCTTACACACTTGCGATATGGCGGATGCGATATCGTATTAAGCCCATCTATAATGTTGCATCGGGTCAGGCTTGTAATCGCAATCAGTGATTCGAGGGTGACAACCCTTTATACATTGTGATATGAGAGTCTCGATTTGCGAACGCAATGTTATATAGGGTTGTTGCTATAACCCATTTGGGTCCGTGTATATACTCCTCCACTCTTGGACTTAACCCATAACTTGATTTCCGCCAATATTATGTTATATCATATTGTAATGGTCCATGGGTCCACACACATACACCTATATTATATATATAGTATATATTATATTTATATTTATATATATATATACTATTTCGCAATCAGGGGTTTTGGGTAGTGCACATAACCGAACCGGCCGATTAATCACTGTCGCCGATGTTATATCCTGTCAGGGGTTTGGGTGATGCAATAGTGCGCACCACCGATATTCACTATCGTTGATATATATTATATATATATATATATATTTATATATATAATTTATATATAATATATTATGCTGCTTCCGTTAGTGTATTCCCTATAATAGTTTTTGCGCTCCAATAGTGTATTGCCTATAATACTGTTTTACCTCTGTTTGCGCTCTGATAGTGTTAAATGATATATATATATTATATATAATATTATAATATATATATAATATCTATATCGTGTTCCTCGATATGTTATTCATTTAGCATTCTTGCTTCGATGCTTATTTGTCTGTTTTTGGCAAATATATATATATAATATGGCCTATTGTAGCTCCTCCTGGTCTTCTTGGGCATGATTACATGCAATGCTCCTCCGATATGGCTCCTTTTGGCTTACGGTGTCTTTCAAAGACCTCTCTTATACCTTCATACTTTGATGGCTTCTGCCTTTTCCGATATGCCTCTCTTGCTCTGATATTCTGTAATATGATTTGATATGCCTCCTTTGTTAACTCCTCTAACTTATGGCTTGAGTATCTTGATGGCCTTGCTCCTGTCTCTTCATGGATTTATTCTACTTCCCCTTAGCTCCATATCATCATCTAGTATCTAGAATATTTCCATATTGACATCAATGACAACGTAGGTCACCACTAATGATACTTTAATGATAAAAACTCAACCCATTAAAACTTAAGACTTTTCAATAAAAATATTAAGAATAATATTTTCATGATAAAAATTCAACTAATTAAACTAATGCTTAGCCAAACTTAGTCAAATATAGCTGTTAGGTTTACTTGTTTGTCTATTTAACCCTCTTCCTAGATCTATTCTTCATCTTGTCCTAAAGATGAACCACACTTGTTGGTTAGAAATGCGTCGACCAAAATCTTCAATATGATTTCTTCCGAAAAATTCTTATACATTATGATATGGATCACAAAAGCTTGAATTTGAATAATAAATTTTAAATAAATATAAGATAATTGTTTTACAACAACCTTAATTGTACCATAATCTCCCTGTAATAATACATGGACCATCTTGCTAGTTTGATTTAAAACAAAGCTTTTAAACTTTTTTAAGTAACATAATACCCATATAAAACTTAAAATTAGTAAAATTTTTTATTATAATAATATTATTGGATTAAAATTACCTGGAGAGCATAGAATAGATGGTGTTGTACCATAATCTCCATGTAATAATAGATGGACCATCTAGCTACTTTGATTTAAAACAACCTTTAAAAAAAATAAAGTAACATATTACCCATATAAAACTCAAAAATTAGTAAATTTTATTATAATAATATTGTTGGCTTAAAGTTCCCTATGAAACATAGAATAGATGGTGATGGGGTGCACTGTTAAGACACTTTGTGATGTGAAGGTCACAACTCAGTGGATAAAAAACCAATATGTTAAGTACTCGTATCCAAACTCTTAAAAATATATCCATAACGTAATTCAATCCAAAATACAAATGGCACCATGTGAAAAATAAATAATGTTTCTAAAAGCTTTGCAATGAAGCGATGTTGAAAGTATGCATAGATATTATTTTCAATACATTTCTTACAAAATCTACATTATAATAGGAAACACAGTTTAGACTTATATGAGCATAAATCGGAAAAAGTATGAGAAATGGATAATTATTATTATTAAACAGGATTCTTATGGTTGAGTAGTAAAATAAATTGATATTCATGATTAACAAGTAAAAATTTCATGGAATATTACGATGTTTACAATATTGTAGTGTTGAGAAAGGATTAAGAAATTTATTGTATGAAAAAATGAGATTATTCTAATTTGATGAAAGTGTAATAATTAAAAATTTGTTTAAAATTTAAAATTAAATATATATTTTTTAATTTTTATAAAAATGTTTATATATGGGGTAGATTTTCACATAAAAGCATAAACATGTAAAAGTAAATGTTTAACATTTAACATTTTTAATTTAACGTTTTCACTATTTAAAAATTAATCTAATTATTATTATGTATAAACACAATATAAATTTAAAATTTTTATAGAAACATAAAACGTAAACATAATGTTTAACTTTATATAATATCCTACTATTTAAAAATCAATCTAATATTTAACTTTTAACATTTTTAATATAATGTCCCTACTATTTAAAAATCAATTTAATTGAAAAACGTAAACATGTAAAAGTAAATGTTCAACATTTAACATTTTTAACTAACGTCCTCACTATTTAAAAATCCATCTAATTATCATTATGTATAAACACAATATAAATTTAAAGAGTAAACATAATGTTTAACATTTAACATTTTTAATATAATGTCTCCACTATTTAAAAGTCAATCTAATTTAAAAACAAACATGTAAAAGTAAATGTTTAACATTTAACTTTTAATATAATGTTTCCACTATTTAAAAATCAATCTAATTTAAAAATGTAAACATGTAAAAGTAAATGTTTAATATTTAACATTTTTAATTTAATGTCCCTACTATTTAAAAATCAATCTAATTATTATTATATATAAACACAATATAAATTTAAAGTTAAATGTTTAGCATTTAACATTTTTAATCTAATGTCCCCACTATTTAAAAATCAATCTAATTATTATTATGTATAAACACAATATAAATTTAAAGATATTCGAATTTAAGTTTTTGTGATCCATAATTTGAGTAATAGAGACATTTATGGAAGAAATCACATCAGAAAAATTTAAACAACCAGTGTGGTTCATCATTAGGACAAGATGAAGACACAGATCATAGTTGTAAGTTAAATATGGAGATGGGCCTTCTAAAGACTAAAAGGAAAGAGCCGTTATATTTGACTAGGTTAAGAATACAGAGAAATATTACATTGACTAGGTTAAGAATAGAGAAAAATATTACATTGAGAAGCCATTTTTAATTAAAAAATATTTAAATTAGTATGTTTTTATTTTTTTTTTATTTATTTTTTATAATTATTATTTATTAATAAATTATATATATATAGATATATATATATATATAAGAGTATAAATAAACTAAATAAATATTAGATTCAAACTAATGGTGAAAGGGAAAAAGTAATTAATAGTTATATTATCAATCAAATAACTTAGTTGTTAAATAAACATTATTATTATTATTTATTATTATTTATACTTTCTTGTTATTTAATTGGGTGAATGAATGAGATTAAAAAAAAAAAACTAAAGGAATAAATAAATATATATTTAACGAATAATAAAATAGATATACCTAACTAAAACAATATAAAATAATAAATTTAAATAAATACTAAGAGACCATAAGAACAAGAAGGGAATGAAAAGATAGAAAAAAAGGATAACAAAGGATCCACATCTCATAAGGAAAAAGAAAAGAAAAACTAGGAGGAGAGGGCAAGAACCCAACAACTCCTAATTTTCTAGCCATCCCTATTAAGATTATTAAGGTTCTTCTCAATTTCTATGGCTTCCCTAAATTTATGGTGATGGAAAGAGAAACTTTCGCAATGACCTTAGCCTCCTCAATACAAATATGGTGTTTTGTCTTCTCTACCTGCTCTGCTAAGGCTTAAGAGTGAGTCCTATTGTGCTTAATATTAGCTCTTATTGTGCTTAATATCAGTTGCATGTTCTTTAATCCTTTGATTAATGGACCTCCCTATGTCACCATTGTAAGAGGTTCCACAAGAAACCAATGTAAGAGGTTCCACAAGATGATATAAACACCTAGTTCCACATGATATAAACATCTAGTTCCACAAAAACACGGGATGATATAAACACGTTTCGGGTCCACTGGGTCTTTTACCGTGATGGAAATCATCCAAATTTTTCTGATGTGATTTCTTCCAAAATGTTTCTATTACTCAAATTTAAAGATCTTAAAAGTAAATGCAAAGTTAAACATAATGTTTAACATTTAACATTTTTAATCTAACATCCCCACTATTTAAAAATCAATCTAATTATTATTATGTATAAACACAACATAAATCTAAAATATAAAGAGATTTAAGAAAACTCAAAAAAGAGGTATGATAAATAAATATAAATATAAATAATCCAAAAGCATGGTAAATAAATAAAACTTTCTTTTTTATATTTATTCTAGAAGTATGGTAAATAAATAAAAATATAAATAAACTAGAGGTATGGTAAATAAATAAAACATTTTTTTTTTATATTTACTCCATAAACCTCTTTATATTTACGGAAACTCAAAAAAAATGTTTTATTTAGGGGAAGTCTAATGCTAAATACCATGGGACAAATAATTATTAATACCATGGGCCAAATGTCATATTTATAAAAGAAGTATGGTAAATAAATAAATATAAAAGAAGTATAAAAAGCGCTGGTAAATAAATCAAAATATATCAAGTAGGATTAGAAATCAACATCTAATTATATGCCAAGTTTATGGGCCAAATAAAAATAATATGTATACATTGTGACCTTTATATATTATTATTATTATTATTATTATTTATGATCATAGAATTAAAGAAAAAGTCCTCTAATGTTAACTTCATCAAATCTTTCTTTTCAATTTATCATTTGTTAATTATAAATTACAGTATGTGAACATTTTATTCTTATTCATAATATTTTATTTATAAAAAATATATTGTAAATCTACATAAATTTATTTTTTTCTAATGAATACATTAAAATTTGTAAAACTTAATAAAATGAGTAACACAGTACAAATAAAATAATGTGATAAAGGGTTTATATTTTTATATTTTAATGGCTCTTTTTAATATCTATAAACTCTTTGAAAATACGAGTATTTTAAAATAATATTATAAAATTTTATTAAAAAAAAAACATAATTGAGTACATTAAAAAAACATATAAAAATGTTTAACCTTAAATTTTATTCTTATGTGTGGCTAGGTCTATTCTTCTACCATGCAAGTAAAACATTACAGATATGATTAAGTACAGATGTGATTAAGTGGACGCACAAACGGGTTATGTGGCTAATTTTGATTTTGTTTGGATGGTATTCACGAGGGTTCAAATACATTTTGTCTTAGGTTTTGGAACTTGTTTACAATCCTCCGTTAGAGCACTTGCATTATGAAAACAAGCCTCCTCTTGGGCTTCAATAGGCCACAGAATCCTGCACAAGTGGCATGATTTGATCATCCAAAAACCTTGATCAGAGATCTCCTGAAAGCATATCATATCTGACTTAAGTATAATTACCATCATCTGTGGCTAATCCGTGACTTATTTAAAACTCGGATCTGAAGCTCTGCGGCATTGAGTAGGAGGTCGAAGATCTGAAGATCAGTAACCTTTCAGCCCTAATTCTGAGACAGACAAATTCAGCCCTAATTCTGAGACAGACAAATTCACCTTGATTGAGGGTTTACCGTGACAGATATGTGCTACTACGTGGGTTCAAAAGGAATGTCGTATTTCGGCCCATCTAACCTCAGACCAAGCCCTAAACTGACACATCTCTACGGTTGAACTATTTTGAAGGCCGAACTTACTGTTCTATCTGAAGGATCTTTTTGCAGAAGTCGAAACCCTTTCTGAGGTCATACGGCCCTAAATCCGCAGTGACTGATATGATGCATGAATAAGACTTTTGTTTTTGCGGATCTCTTGAGAAGCTATTGCATGAATAGCCAGTCCTGCATAGGCATTTACAACTACAATTCATGATACACAATGCTGAGCATTGTTGGACGATACCTGTAGGCTTCTACAGGAAGTTTCGAGCTCTAGCAGAGACCATGTTCTTAAAATAAATTTGAGTTTAGTATGGTGAAATTTCAGGACCCGAGTCTAAGGCTAGTCTTTAGATCCCTGCTCTTGATCTAGGTTTTCTGGACACAAAACACAGACGTAGTTTTTTGGCATTTATATCTGGCTTCTGGAGCAGAACATTAACAAAGAAAGTTGTGCATAGTAGCATTTGATATGATCGACCTACAATAACCAGCGAATGAAGAAATCACAGGTCTGTCCCCTCTCATTGTCATAGTAAGGTTGTTACCTGGATCCCTTTGGAAGCTAATTTGGCAAAGAAAATGTAGAGAGATTTTTCTAAGAGTCGACTTTGTGCCTTGAACATTCCGCATTAAAAAAAATGGGAACGATCTGAACCTGAATACAGAGGTCGATTTTGCGTATTAAGTAACACAGTGAGGTGGCAGATTCATGTTTGGTCGTTCGCTACACTGACACGTTGAATCAATAGGAGGATACGTTTTTTGAACGTTGTTGTATTGTGGACATGGTAAATTGATTCACGGAGAGAAATTTTAACATGGGACTTGGACCCAACTCAATACATTAATAATAATTTTATTCAAGATAAAAGATATTACCAGCTTTGTAATTTATATGGCCCTTTTGTCGCATGTTTAAAAACTAACATGGACTAGTACTGAAATCCCTAGTGTTTTTTAAAGAAAGTTCCCTGTACAATCCATTGTGCTTATCTTGAGTTTCTAAAGTCATTATGTGTGCAAATCAAGATTTTGAAAAAGCTAAGCCATTAGGGCTCAGAGATGGATGCATTCATAAGGGTGGGACAAAGTTAATGTTGCTATGACACTTTGTATATTGACCATGTTAAGGGTGGGACAAAGTTAATGTTGCTATAACATTTTGTACATTTACAATGTTTTAAGCTTTGTATCATTGTTGGTGGAAGTATTTGTATAGTTGAATGAGACTATCATCTTGGTCATGTTTAAGTGATGATTGATGTTTATATGATCATGTTTATATTGAGTTAAGGTTTTGCAGTTCATATTCAGCATGAGTAAAAGAGTAATATTAGGGTTCCACAATTGTGCAGAAATCAGATTGATTACTTGTTAAGTAGTGAATTGTTTGATGAAGCAAATTGATTGATGTTAGGGTTTCATGTGCAAATTAAGTAGAGGCAGAATTGTGTATGACAGTGGATATTGACAGTTAGGGCTTGATGTGCAAATTGAGCAGAGACAGAATCATTTATCATAATTCATATTGACAATTAGGGTTTAATGTGTAGATTGATTTTATTATCATGAAGATTTTTCTTTCACAGTTTCCTATTGATATTGAGCACAGGCGGATCTAGTCTGAAAATTGTGAAACGTGGTCCATCAACTGATCAAGGTGGTAGGGTGGTGCAATGCAGGAGAGAGGAGTCTCCTTAAGGTTGGAGCCTGAAAACACTTCAAGGTGGCAGGGTGGTGTTAGGGCAGGTTGGAGCTTATGCAGGGTGGTGTAGCAACATGTGAATCAGATAGTTGGAGCTTCCTTTAGGTCGGAGCCTGTAAACTCATGCATTGGAGCATCCATTCAGTTGCAGCAGGTAAATAGGTTGTTGGAGCATCTGTAAGGTTGTAGCCTATAGACCAGGGGATTGGAGCCTCCCTCAATTGTAGCTTAAAATGATGAAGTTGGAGCTTCCTATTGATGTACTTATTGAAAACAAATATTATTAAGTGTTCGGTGGTTTTTCTCCTTGAAGGGTTTCCACCTAAATATCTCTAGTGTCTATTGTCTTCATTGTGTGCATTGTTGAATGGTGTTAATGATTGTTTATGTTTAACTAATGCTAATAATGTTTAATGCTCTAAAAAGTTAAAAATATTAATTGAAGAAAGAAAATAGATGTGTGGTCCAAAAAAATTAGGCATTACTTATGAGATATTGTTGAAGTCAATCTTCTCTATTTTTGGGTAAAGTGAAACAAAACACAAACTAAACTCAAAAACCATTACACAAATATGCTTGAAACTAAACCCTAAATCTTGTTCCAAATATGCCCAAAGATATGTGAGAAGTTTACAAGGACAATAAAAAAACATGGTGAAGAAGTGAAATAATGTGATATAAAAGCTTATATTTTAAATTTTAATGGCTATTGATATCTATAAAACTATTTGAAAACATTAATAACTTAAAAAATAATAATATTATAAAATATTATTTACATTAATTAATTAGAAAAATAATTCTCACTCTTGGATTTTATATTTAAATTTATAATTTTTTGTAAGTTACAATGCATTATTGAGTCAATTATAAAAGCACATAAAAAGATAAAAATGTTTAACCTTAAATTTTGTTCATGTATTATTATCACTCTTCATATATTGGTAACACTACAAAATTCATTATTGTTTTGAATGCAAATATAGTCATCATTGATTCAAAACCTTATTATGTATGTAGATGTGTGGGCCAAAGAAACTAAATAGCCATTATTTATGGGGCATTACTAAAGTTGACCTATTGGATAAAGTGAAACAATACGCATGCAAACTAAACCCAACAAATCATTCCACAAAAATGTCGAAAAATGAACCCTAAATCTTATTCCATATATGCCTAAAGATCTGGGAGAAGCCTAAAAGGGGAGTAAAAACATGGTGAATAAAAAATGGCTAATTGCTACTGAATTTTCGTCTACAAAATCTTTTCCTCCCTGTTAGCACTCCTTAGTTTTCCCAAGGCTGAGAAAGGAAGCCAAGGAGGTAACCTCAGACCAACTTTTGACTTGGTAGCTAGCCCTCAAATCAAAGAGGGCTCTCTCTAAATCAACCTCACAATCACTAAAATGACTAGAGAAAATCGGGGTTTTAGGCTAGATATTCAGCTCATTAGGGTTTGATTTAGGTCAAGGTTTCAAATGATCAATTGTAGGGATAAGATGAGGCAAGGTAGTTATGATTAGTTACACAATTGGTTTGTCATTGTGGTATAGGGTTGAAAAATGAAGGATCAAAATGAGCATATGACTATGAATTCATTCGTCATAAGAAATGGAACACAAACATGAAGATCTCATCAAAACAGAGCATAAAACTTATGAATTCTACTTAAAAACTAATGATATGATCACATGAAATCATACATATGGTTGCACAGAGAAATAAACTTTCAAACTGATGATAAAACTAAGAAGAAACATTGTCAATAAGCATACCACGGGAATCCCAAGATTATAGCTGCAATTGTCTTTAATATCACTGTAAAATGGTGTACACTAGCTCCACACTATGACTATCAAGTATCAAACCCCCTCTATGAGTTCATTTTGACTACATATAGATGAGAAGCAACATTCCCTCTCTCAGGGGTCGAATCCTTAATCCTAGGAGTTAATTACATCAGTATCTTTAACCATACCAAAAACTAGGGAGGTTAGAAATCAACTCCCTTTTTGCACTAACTGACTTAGTTTGACTTTAAAAGAATTGATTACAAGTAAATCAACTCTAACCATCTCTAAAATAATTAATTACATCATTTAGAATCATCTCAAGACTAATTACATCGAGCAAAATCAACTCTTGACCATGAAACTGAGAATTTTCTTCCACATAAGCACAACGTGCATTGCAGAAACGCAGTGAAAAATAGGGGTCAAAGATGAACTAATATCTCTTTAACCATAACACTTATTACAAAAATGGAAGATTTTTTTGTAGATAAGGTTGTTGTGAAGAAAACCCTCTCTCATTTTTGTGAAATTCATTCCCATACTATTGGAATCTGTTCCACAAAATAATGACTAAAATAAGAAATTAAATTGGAGAATTTGATTTTCCGAAATAGGCCTCTAAGAAAGTTTGAATATCTCCCAATCCATGAAACCTATGTCTAAATGGAAGGAGGTTATTGTGATTGAGTCCATACTTAAGAAAAACCTTCTTTTTTTTCCAAAATTCATCTTCATTTGGTCAAAAACCTCTTTTGAAAATTATGACCAAAAACAGATCCAAAAGCGCAACGTGCAGGCATAGAAGCGCAACAAAAGTTTGAAGGGTGATTTGGAGGCCTTCCTGGATGAGTTAACTTCAGAAAAATGTATGGTTGGAAATGTTAATATGTCTACTACACAATGGAGTCATCAAGCACTGCAAACACCTGCTTCAAACCCCTGAAAAATCAACTTGAAGTCAAATTGTCCAAAAGCGCAACAAACTTTGGTGAAATGTTTTGATGACTTTGATGGGGTTTTGAACCTGCCCAAAGATATAATGAAATTTTAAGTTGTCCTCTTCAGCCTAGAAGCATTCATTCTCACAAAAATTCCTTTTAGATCCCTTGAAACCTTGCTCCAAAAGCATGTGTCTAGAAGCGCAACGACTGGTCTGAAATAGGGGAAGAAAGGCATAAAAAAGGGTATTTTTTTATCACTACTGTAAAATTAAGACTTTAAAAGCTACCTCTAGTACTTTTTTTGGAATGTTCATGTCTTAATCTTTCTATGGATGCTTGAGATTCTTGATTTGGATGCTCAAGGAAGAAGTACAATGACTAGTCACTGCATTTTTGTATCTCCTTTTTCACTATGTACACAAAATCTCCCAAAATTTCAAAATTTTCAAAACTTTTTGTTTCCTCTTTTGCTATTTACCTTGCCTTCAAACTGCTTGTGATGCATCTGCCAACTCCTCCCTTGGATCTACTTCTATCATTAGTTTTTACCATGTTTTGACTTTGATTATGATAAGAAACCCTAGTTTGAAATAGCAAAGGGAAAGGGAATGAGGCTGCAAAACAGGGGAAACAACATAGCAAGTTGGGGGAGAGAAATGAAGGGGAAGGGGAGTGAAATAATTTGTAGGAAATTTTTTTGAAATGGGGATGAGTGTTAGGAATAGGAGGGAAGTGGAATTTCTAGGATTGGATGGGGAAAAGGGGTGAAAAAAGGACAAAAAAGAGTCCTTGGCTAGAAGCGCAGCAAGTAACTAGGGTTGAGGAGAAAAATGATGGGATGAAGGGATTTGAATATGGAGAATGATGGGGAATGTTCATTTAGGGTAATTAGAGATGTCTACATTTAGAAACTAGGAAATTTGTCTTTAAAACAATCAAATGACAATAGGGATGAGAAACTAGCAAAAGCGCAACAGAAACCCTAGGATGCAATTTTGATGATTTTATGAAGGAAAAATTAACATGCAAGGTTTGTAGAGCTTCACCTACTGGTATAGAGACGTTTTGAAAGCAATTTGAGGAAATAATTGAGCTATTTGTGGTCCCTTTTACCCTCTAAAGAAAAAGCACAGCAACTGAGTGAGAATAGCAGCAATGGAGAATTTCGACCTTGTGATAGCTATGGCATGAATAAAACTGATGGAGAGGAGCTCTTGGAAGCTTGGCAAGATAGAATGAAGTGTTTGGTATGCTTGGTTTCTCCTTTATAACTCAAGAATTCGATTTTGGCTCATGACATCATATGTACTTTAATTGGATGCCTATTGACTGATGTGACTGCAACATAATTTCTTCAAAAGGAAATGTTAGCTTGTTTCACTTTATTCCCTAATTTGCTAACTCCCATGATGGTGATCAAAATGATGTCATGACTCCCTTGTTTACTTTTGATGACTGATATAATGATGACAATAAAAGGTGAATCCTAGACCATGACCTATATGATGACACATTAACTCTTTTGATGACCTAAGAGAGGGGTGATGACATGACCATGATGGGTGATGGTGACCTTAAGCAAGTGGAGGGAGTAGCAATGACCTAGACAGTCATCAATGATCATTTGACTACCAAGAGGTATCAAATTTTATTTAAAAATATAACAATTTGAACTAATGACCCTATCAACCACATGGAAAGAGTACATTTGATCACTGGTGACTCATAGACACTAAGACTCCCAATGACGTGCAAACTCTGTCCATTTTGTGTATCCTTTCAAGTTTGATTGCATGTATTGCTTCTATCACTTACTAGTATTGATGCTTTAAACCTAATTTATAGTGCTTTAACCCTAATTTATAGGTATAAATCATATATTATAATAAATATTTT